>JAQGAO010001278.1:0-25473 GCA_034697705.1 Ommatoiulus sabulosus
ATTTATACTTGCTTGTTGTATCACATTGTTTCTGAGCCGCAAGGCCATAAGAAATAAGAATAAACTAAACTAAACTATAATCTCAGCTTCCGTTAAATCTTGTAAATTAATTACATTGGCTGCTAATTGTGGAGGGAGAGGTAACATATGAATGACATTTGCCCTCTCTGTCTCATTCTGTGGGATTTCCTCATGAGCTGCGGCGTTTGGAACTTCTTGAGTACCAGATGTGCCTGCATTGGGACCTTCTGGAGAGTTAACATCCATCTTATTTTTATTTCCAGTGAGAAGTTGGAGTTTGGAAGATGTGTTCACCAGTTGCACAGAATCATGGAATTTTAGCACAATTACATTAAGTTTATTAAGGCAGTTTTTGAAATTCTTAAGTTATTATTTATAACAAAATTTTGAGTATGAATATCACGACTATTTCAGTTACCAAGTATGGGTCACCTGAATTACCGATCTGTACCAAAGCTCTTTGGATTACAATCTTAATGGTAAGTATAGAGCATTATTACAAACGAAATTTGTGTTATCCTAAGTTTCAGGAAATTTTCTATTTTTCCCCTTTGCCTAAAAATATGGGGACCGTGTTTTTCGTTTTTCTTGAGGGTTTCCACTGGAAAAATCGTTATTCTTCTTTCTTCTGATGAATTGATCAGATTCACCTTCAGGGCGAAAATTTGTAAATTTTTCACTTACGAAGTCTGCTCAAGACGTTGGGCGCCAGTTGAGAGGCTCCTGACTTTCGAAGTCAGCACTGTCCTATTAGTCGTTGAGGTTTCGGACAGGTCTCATCGTATGATAATCCAATTTGTTTTAAACACTTAATTATTCCTTCTACAGGTTATGTTGAAGTACTCTTGATATCCAATTCGTGTAGATGGTGAGCTTCGGACGTTGTGGTGTGAATACGTAGAGTTAATTCAGTAAGTAGACAACTTGAGTTATGTTTTAAGATGACTTTTATATTTTCAGACTTTAACAGAAAATGATTACAGCAATGTTGGCAATATGCAGACATGCCCACTTGTTCATATAAAGTTAAGTTGAAAATACACAGCAGCAATACTATGCATTGGCTGCTATTGAATGAGAGTATTTAGCAAGGCTACAGAAGCTCCTAAGAGACATGTGTTGCCTTTGGAGTCTCATTTAAAAGTGCATGCGAATCCTATGGAAACACTGGCTTATATAGGTTTGCTGGAGACCACCTGGCACCATCCAGCATGGTCAGCATAAGCATGTCTGACCAGGTTAGAACATTCATGCATGCTATATTGCAACAATATATTGGGTTAGTGTAGATTCCTAGGCACCATGTAAATTCAGGTGTCTTCACATGATGTAATCTTGCCTACTGTGTTGAAGTTGGAGGGCATCCCTGCTGATGCCTCCTGTTGGTACCATCTCTTAAGTGAGATGGATACCTAATATTAGGCATCACCATGGGTGTCCCCTGTAGCACACGTTTGGTGTCAAATTCCCCCTATTTGGGGTGCGACCCTTTGTGGTGAGCAGATTTAGGACCCTTGCTTGACCCTCCTGAAATGTTGCGCGTGTTTATACATCCCTCCTGCAGGGTAGTTTATTACGTTTAAATGGTTGTCCCATCCTGTCCTGTTTTGTAGCTAACTGTCCGCCTTAGTTTTTAGCAATCGAAGTTCACATATCCTCTAAACTCCTTTCTGTTTTGACAGCGGCTAATTCATAACCATTGTGACCTAGCTTTTATGTTTTTTTTTAAATTAACGGAGAATGCTCTACATGTTATCAATATCCACGTAGCAAGATGACCAAAAAATACCGTCAGTTTCGGAGGTCATATATATGACCAAAAACTGACGTCATATACTTTTTGGTCAAAAAGACGTCATTTATTGATACAAAATTCTCATCAGTAAAAAAGCCTTATTTAGTGGTCATCAAGAATTTAATTTCTAGTCTGATTGACCAGAAACTGCAATCTTTATTAGGTTTTTTTACCGATAAATGAGTTTTTTATATCAGCAAATTAGGGTTTTCTTACCAAAAAAAATGACCTCTTTATGACCAGAAAATGATGACTTCTTTATCTAGAAAATGATGTCTAGCAAATCAATAAATGGTGTAATCATATGGCATTATTTGCTGCTGTCACTTCTTGGTCATCTTGCTACAAGGAATTATAAATTTAAAAAAATACACTATGTAATGCAATTTTATATTTAGGAATAAACAGTTAAAAAAATTACAATGCATTTGTCAACAAAGGGAGAAAAATCGAGCAACTAAGTTAACAGCTAATTTAGATAAATTAAGAAGCTGTGCAATTATACCTATTAATTAGCAGGAAATGTTTAATTTTAATTTTAATGTATTTTTTGTTTGTAAGTTTCCATATATTTACATCTCGCTTTGTTTACACCTTGAAAACTAAGCACTATTATTTTTGAAAGCTGTTTGAAACTTTCAATTTGCTTCGTTTTCACTGTGAAAATAAATCGCCATTTTGGGCTACTCGTACTGCATATTTTCACTGCGAAAAATAGCGCTAATGTGCATGTTATAAAGCATGAAAAGTATGTAGACTCACAAAATACTTTTAAAAATACACTGTACATGTATATTACAACGCAATTAAAAGTTACCTGCCAATTTGTAGGGTCGTTTCCGGACGTTTTCTTTAAGCTTTACTTTAATGCAACGGCGGAATCCTTAGCCTTTATGAACGGAAAAAGATTTTTTCCGAAAAAAAAACGACCAAATAATGACGTCGTTTTCTGACGTGTTGTTGAGTAGTCAGTTTTCCAAGAAATAATGACCAAAAAATGATGTCGTTTTCTGACGTGTTTTTGAGTGGTTCTTTTTTCGACAAATAATGGCCGAAAAATGACATAGTTTTCAAACGTGTTTATGAGTGGTCATTTTTCATAGTAATAATGTAAAAAAAATGACGTCGTTTTCCGACGTGTTTTTGAGTGGTCATTTTTCGGAGAAATAATGAAAAAAATCACGTGTTTTTCTGATGTTTTGGAGTGGTCATTTTTATGAAAAATAATGACCAAAAAATGACGTCGTTTTCTGACGCATTTTGGAGTGGCCATTTTTCGGAGAAATAATGACCAAAAATGATGTGTTTTTCTGACGTGTTTTGGAGTGGCCATTTTTATGAAAAATAATGACCAAAAAATTACGTTGTTTTCTGACGCGTTTTGGAGTGGCCATTACTCGGAGAAATAATGACCAAAAATGACGTGTTTTTCTGGCGTGTTTTGGAGTGGTCATTTTTATGAAAAATAATGACCAAAAAATAACGTTGTTTTTCTGACGCATTTTGGAGTGGCCATTTTTCGGAGAAATAATGACCAAATATGACGGGTTTTTCTGACGTGTTTTGGAGTGGTCATTTTTATGAAAAATAATGACCAAAAATGACGTCATTTTCTGATGCATTTGGAGTGGTCATTTTTCCGAAAAAACATGCCTAAAAATGACATCTCTACATGTGTACAGAAATAAATATTGTAGCAATTTTAGCTAGTAACATCAAATTTAAAAAAGTTTGTTTTGGAATGTATACCATATCGTTTGTTGTGGATCCTCCTACTGGAGATGCTCATATCTGCAACGATCCTAGACCTTAGAAGCCGTAATTAGATTAACAACCTCTAGGGGTGAGAAAGTACGGTCGTGGCCAATTTCTATAGGAGTTAACCCGGCATTCGCCTAGAAACAACTTTGGGAAACCACGAAAACCAAAGTCAGGATATACGAGCCGGGAATCGAACCTGGGTCTCCCGAATACAAAGCCTGAGCCTGACTCAGCCAACTTTGCTCGGTGGTTCAAGAGAATCTCAGCTCCTACGATGACTTGATCCAACGTATCCTTTAGCTGCTTAAATGTTTTGAATTTTGAACATTTTGGCGGTAATAAGAAAAATTCGGCTTGTTTTACGAAAGTAGAACGGAGGTTTCAAATCTATTGCTTTGAGAAAAGCCGTCAACTTGTGGAGGTTCTTCTTTCCGAGCAGTGTTACCAAATTATATCTTGTCACTAGTTTCTTATGGTATCATTGTAGATCGCTTAATTGACTTTTAAGTAAGTATACAAATACCGATGAAAGATACCTTAAAGTAGTATAAAATTTTTATAATATGATCTTCTTGTCGCGTTTCAAAATTATTAAATGTGGATGTAATGCTATTAAGCGGAATGCTATCCGGTCTTATTGTGACGTTTTAAAATGGCTGCACTGAGAGGTGACTAACGAAAATTAATCATCATTCAATACCTTAATCATTTTAAACTTTCAGGTATTACTCAAAATAAAAATAATAGTTCGATTTCAAAAATATACTTAAATCCTTATGTCCTTCCAGGTTCTTGTTTGGAGATTGAAGAAGTCCAGTTACGCGGATTGATGGTTCACTCGACACAAGGTAGATAGAATATTATATTGAATTTATTCTTGTATAATGGAGGGTAGAATAAATTCCAGGATTATACAGAAAATCGCAGATTATACTAGATCAATGCTTATAGTCCATAAGGACATTCCCTTCTTTATGAAATACAGCAAGTATATCACTTAAAGAATCTTTGGTAAAAGTTATAGCAAATTTTTATGATCAGTAGTATATGGGTGCTCAAGATTTTAGTCAAGAGCTCTCTCTCTCTCTGTCTGTTCCAAAGCTTTTTATATGTGGTGGGTTGGGTTGACCCCACTAGGGTGGAGGTCCTCCAATGAGGAGTTACCTCCTATTTTAAATAAATTTAAATATGGAAGTGGAGTCCTCTTTTGCAGCTGCAAAAGTGGGCTTTACTGCCATATTCCATTAGAATGCCATTTGCAAGGCTAGATCGCAGACAGATAAAGAGTGGCGCCATGGCATTGCAGGGAAGCAAGCCATAGGGCGCTCCTCAAATGTAGAATGTGTGAATATTATTGGATATAAAATGCTAAATCTAAGGAAACTACGCCTCAAAATCCCCCCAAATTTTGGCCGAAAGGGAAAAAATTTCAGAGAAGAAAAAAAAGACGTAGCTAAGTGGAGTGATACAAGATGCGAAATCAAAAGTCAAAAGAGTAAATAATATGTAAATACCTGTAAGATACAAACATGCATGAGAATGACGCATTGGGGAATCAATGAAGGTGAATACATATGTTGAAAAATAAGAAAAACAGGCCACTGGGTAGAATAGGCATGCTCAAAACTCAGGGTCCGAAGGGATGGACGGAATGGAGCCAAACTCCCAGCCATCCGGGCCATCTTCTATAGGGATGGGACCAAAGGTGTCCAGGAACGGTCCAGGTAAAAAGGCAGGGTCCGGTGACTCCGCAGGCACAGGGGTAAAGAGCCCTGAAGAACGGGAACCCCGGAAATCCGAAGGCGAGACAGCCAGGACGGGAAGACCGCTGCAGGTGACAGGGAGCTAGGAAGCCCCCCCCCCCAAACGTCATGGACAACCAGTGAGGGTGCGGCCAATGGGAACGACAAAGGGCACCCTGGGACGACGGAGGAGGCATCAGGAGAGCCCTGGATCATATGTTGGAGGCGCAGGGCCCAATCTAGTGGCTGGACTGCCGAAGAATCGGAGGACCGGACGGTCGCGGCGGTGCGAGGTGCACACGCATCGGGCATGGGAGGTCCCAAGCCGAAAACGGCAGACGATGCTGGATGGCCTGGCACACGCTCCCAGGACATGCGTCCTGGGTTTTGGTCAAGGTTAATCCTATTAGCTCTAAGGCTGAAGGATATTCGGCCAAACTGGCCCCCAAGAAAGATGGTCCTTTCCATGTTACAAAAATATTATCCCCCAATTCATATGAAATCACGGATAAATCGCGTCACACCATTTTAGGAGTCTACAATAGCAAAGACCTGTACCCCTTTCCTACTGGGGATGATCCTAAAACTCACGAGATCGTGCCCAAAATCACTAAAAAGCAGCGTGGACGTCCAAAAAGGGAGGAGGATCCTTTCATCCCACCATCCCAATCAGTCCCGCCTGCTGTCATTCCTAAAAAGGTGGACAAAATGCAAATTTCAAGCAAAACCCCTATACTCAAGAGATCAGCTGATTTCGACCTTTTTCGATTGCCTACAATGCTCCTCTGATTCTGGTCCACTAGCACCATTTAGTGCGCCTTCGAGGAAATGCGCTATATGTCAGTCCCCCTCGGACAACTTGGCCTCGTCCATTCTGGCCATGTGCGTGCCTTTATACAAAATAAAACGCACATCCGACACACGTCATACAAATGAAATTACTGACACGCCAAAAACTGATTCTAATGTCAAGGGTGGCCGTGGCGGGAACAAAGGTCGCGCCGCATTCCAGGCAGGAATGCGGCGTAGGCTATTTAAGCCAGTGAGCTGCCCAGCTGGGCGCTCACTCCCTGGCTGGATTTCGGCCCTTTAGGTTGGCTGGACGAACGGTCGTCCGGGTTAGGTTCTTGCTACGGCCGTGGCCTCGGCTGCCCTTGGCTCCCCTCTGGACCCGTTGGGCCCTTGTTCCCCGTTAGGGATTGTGTACGTGGCAGAAGGAGGACGTAAGGTCGGGGTGACCTGTGCTAACGTCCGTAAGTATTGGGCCTGCGTGCCCCTCCTTTTGTTTCGTGGTGTTCGGGAGCCTGCCCTGTTGGCGGCCCCGTAGTTGTTGCTTTACCTTGTACTTACCTCCCCTGTTGGGAAGATTAATAAACTTTTTGTTTTACCTTTGCTAAGCAGGTTAAGTGGCCTTTATTTTGAGCTTAGGCGTGAATTGGGGAAGGGTTCGAGGTCGGGAAGTTTATTCCCGCCCTTACATGGTGGAGGTGCGCGTTTTCGGTGCCCTGTTAGTTTTACAATGCCAATCGAAACGCGGGCGCAAGCGGGTGCCCCCCAAAAGGCGTCCCAGAAGGGGGATAGGGTACAGGCGGGACCCCTGACGCCAATGGGTGCGCATGGGACGATCCCATTTGCTGATGTAAAAAGCGCTATGAAGGTAGTGGAGTATTGGTTGGCCTCGGGGATGGGCTCAGAGGGGGATTAGAAGGAATGTCGGGAAACGTTAGGAAAAATTTCGCGGGGATTGGGGGGGGGCGGCTCCCGATGTAAAGCCGATAATAGAGGTGGATCCCCCTGGGGTTCCGTTCGCGATTACCCAGTTTAGGCCAGAATCGTTGCCATTTTATGATGGCTTGGGGGATGTGGAATGCCATTTGGAGGCCTTTGAGGCAACAGCGCGGGCAGAACGGATCCCGGAGGCAGATTGGCCGCTGTTCTTTCGGACTCACGTTAAAGGATTGGCAGCGGATTGGCTGAAAATCCGTAGCAAACAGTTGGTCGGGTTGACGTGGACGGATTTTTGAGAGAGGGTCCACGAATATTTTTTCAACCCGACAGTGCAAATGGATCTTATGGCGCAGTTGACTCAGAGGAAATAATTGGCGGATGAGTCGGTTAGGGCTTATATGCTGGCGGTGGAAACACTGTTTTAAATTGGACCCAAAGATGTCAGAGGCTATGATCAGGAACAATATCGCAAAGGTGTTGCTGCCGTTTTATGAAGATAGAATGCGGAATAAGGAGGGGTTGCTGTTGTTGGAATTCCGACGTCGCCTACTGGGTCTAGAGCATAGCTTTCTTAAGCGGGCTGCGAGGTTTACTGCTAAATCAGGGGAGCCCAGTAGTAAGACAAAGGGCGCAGTGGCCGCTAAAACCCATGTGCAGGCACAGGGGAAAACGGCCATGGGGGCCCTGGTACAGGACATGACAAAGTTGCCGGGTTTCGGTTGTGGAGAAATGGGGCACATTCGGGCGAAATGCCCCCTACCAGTAGATCAGCAATTTAAGTTTAATCGGGGGCCAGCGGCAAATAGGATTATGTGGTCTGAGGAGGATACCCCGGTAATTAGGCTCTTTTGGCAGGGGATGCCCATGTTCGCGTTGTATGATACGGCGTCCGATGTTTCGATTATTGCACGGCCGCTTCTGGATAGGTTGGGGGTGGTGGCGGATAATGCGTCCGAGGGCGGCCTGAATTTTGTGGTGGGCGCTTCGGGCGCCCGGATAGCGTGTACGGAGTCAGTAGAACTGACACTGAGGGTGCTGAACCGGTTTGTGACGTTTAGGTTTAGGGTTATCCCCCAACCAATGGATACCACCGAAGACTTTATGCTTTTAGGGTGGGATTTCACGCGGGCCTCCAGACTAAATGTCCGGGCGGATGAGGGAGTGTTTGTCTTTGGGGATGATCCAGGGACGTTGTTTTCCCTGGCCCAGGCTAGATTTGCGAGGGCCCCTGCCCAGGAGGAGCGCTTCTGGATGAGGCGGAGTTCCTGGCGATAGCGCCCCCTTCGGGAAAGGGCTGGGTTTGTCTAGTGGCTAGCTACCCAAAGTTGCTGGCAGCGCCCACGGTACTGGCCCCGTGTTCTATTACACAGGTCCCCTGTGTTGTCTAAACAGGTCCCGGTGGGGGGGAGAGTTATGTTGGTGCCGTCGCAGGGGGGTGTGACGGAGGTACGGCCGGCGTACGGGGTGTTCTTGTCGGATGCATCGTTGTGTCGCCCTTTTGAGGTGGCGAATTTGTCGTCTGCTGCCGTCCGGTTGCGCGGTGGCCATGTGTTGGCATTGGCCGCCCCGCTTCCGGATGAGGACGAGATTGTCCCTGTAAAACAGTATGCGGCAGCGCGGTCACTCCCTATGTCGGCCGAGGAATGGGATAGATTTGAGCAGGCGCTGAATTTGGATCCGGGGTTGTCAGCAGATTATCGCAGTAAGCTATTGGCATTGCTGGGGAAATATTGGTCGGTTTTTGCACTGTCGGTGGCGGAATTTGGGATGAGTACGCTGCCGGCCCATACTATTTATATTCAGGGGGCGCCCCCTATCTATCAGCCCCCCAGGAGGACTTACCCGGCAATGCGGGACATCATTAAAGGGGAAGTGGCAGATATGCTAGAGAATGGGATAATTGTGCCGAGCAAAAGCCCCTATGCGAGTCCGGTGGTCATTGTTCGTAAAAAGGATGGTTCATATCGCTTTTGTATTGACTACCGGAGGGTAAATTTACAGACTAAGATGGATTCGTACCCAATCCCACGCATCGATGATGCGCTAAATTCTCTGCAAGGAGCGGATTGGTTTGCGACTCTCGACCTGATGTCGGGATATTGGCAATTGCCGATGTCCCCTCAGGATCGGGAGAAAATGGCTTTTTCGTGCTATGAGGGGCATTACGAATTCTTGCGTATGCCTTTTGGGCTGTGTAATGCCCCCGCTACCATGCAGCGCGGCCTGGACCAGGTCCTCTTGGGGTTACGCTGGGATAAGTGCCTGGTGTACTTGGACGACATTATCATCTTCGCGGGGTCGTTCCTGTGCTTCCTGGGTAACTTGGAGGAGGTGTTCCAGGTTTTGGAGTCCCATAATTTGCGGCTGCGCCCCAGTAAGTGTTTTTTTGGGTACCGGCAGGTCCGGTATTTGGGCCACATGGTTAGTAAATCTGGTATTGCGATGGATCCGGATAAGATTAGGGCGGTTTCTGCGTTCCCTGTGCCAAGTTCCCGGACGGCGGTGCATAGCTTTTTGGGTCTGGCTGGCTACTATCGCCGGTTCATTGAGGGCTTTTCGAGAATTGCGGCGCCTTTGATTGCGCTTACCAGTGAGAAATCCCCATTTGGTTGGTCAGAGGAGTGCCAAGTGGCATTGAAGCGGGCATTAACCACGGCCCCGGTGTTGACGATGTTCAACCCTGAGCTACCATTGTTTTTGTACACGGATGCCTCCTTGTTGGGTTTGGGTGCTGCTCTCCAGCAGGGAGAGGGAGCCTCGCAGCGCGTGCTGGCCTATGCCAGTCGGACGTTATCTGGCGCGGAGACGCGCTACGCGGTCACGGAGTTGGAGGCACTTGCGGTTGTTTAAGCAACCGACAAGTTTCGCCACTATTTATTTGGAAAGCGCTTTACGGTGGTAACGGATTACCACGCGTTGTGCTTTTTGCGGAACGTTAAGGATCCTTCCTTGCGGCTGGCCCATTGGGTGGCCCGCCTCGAGGAATTTGATTATGTGGTTAAATATAGCAAGGAGGGCCTGCATAAAAATGCTGACTGTCTGAGCAGGTTCCCCCTGGTTGCGGCACCTCACGAGACGGAGGATGATGCCTATTTATTTGCCCTAGGTAGGGATAGGGACTTTGCCGCCGAACAACGGAAAGATGCGGATCTGCCTATAGGGTCCCTTTTATAAATGCATGTGGTAGACAAATTCGAAAACCTGCTCGTTTTTGTCAAACCATTACAGTTGACCTTCGAGCTGACGTATTAAAGTGTCTTGAGACACATTCCCCACAAGCATTCGATCAATTTGTCAGATTTTGCGAACATTATATTTGCCAGCAAGGTATCACAAATAAAATTGCGCGTTCTGCCTTTCATAGACAACTAGCTATCCTTCACTTCCAACAACTAGATCGATTAGACCAGCCTGGACACAACCCTAGGAAATTTTTTGTACGGCCATCTGGAAATTGGCCAGGGCTGGTCAACTCTTTCATGACCATAAGATGCGCACTCACTTGCTGCCCAATGTAAACAAACTGGTTGCCCCCGATATATTTGGCCAAGAATCTTGCTTGGACAGAGCCGGCCTGACTGAAGTTTTTTTTAAGAAACCCAAAATGGGTTCAGAATGTGATGGATGGCGGCATTTTTTCCAATTTCAAAAGTTTCCCGGTACAAAATCGAGCGTAACTATCAGCTCGTGTAAAATTTTATTGCTCTGCAATGTTGTTTCTCGGACCTTACTAATGGTCATTCCCCACTTTCTCTGGGTTTTTCAAAGAGCTAACATCACTTGTCTGTCTGTTGGTAAGCATTTTTTGATTTTCAAACTAAATTCTGAAACCGTGCATTACTTACTTTTTAAGTTTTTCCGTGAACGCGCATGTATTTTGAGCATTGACATTTTCTTTTTACAGAATTAGCACTTTATTGCTCTCCCCTTTTGCATTTTTATCGCACTTTTATGATGAAACGATCGCATTCTCCTACAGACAATCGATCAGATTGTCCACGTGAGCATCATATGGGATCAGCAGATCTCGTAAACATTCCACCAGACCTTCCATCTCCACGCGACCGGCGCGAAATACACGACACAAATCCAGATATCCAATTCATGGCGCGCACACCAGCTTCCGTTCTTCGGAATTCTCCCCGTGATACTGTGGATTTCCCATTGAACAATTCTCCTCCGAACCTTTCTGCGGCCGATCCGTCAGCCATTTTTTCGGGGTTAGGCCTATCGACGCCTGCCCTGTTGAGTGCAGTGAACCTTGCCAGTGTTTCGGCTTGGTTTTTCCTTTAAAACCCATCCGTTATCGCCGCTTTTAAGTTGACAAATGTAGCGCCCAGACCCTTACCTGCAGTTGAAATTTCTTCTGGTTGTCCACGAGCCATTGCGTCTGCGGATTCGGACCCGAATCCGTCGGAGGTGGTGGGACTGCAGTCCACACCGCATGGTTCCTCTGCCATTTTGCATCCATCGACTGCTGATATCCCACGCACCTGTGCGGTTGTCAAACCTTTGCCGCTACCTGGTGGGACTGTCCCAGCGGTGACAATCGTTCCTTCTCGTACCGCCAGTGCGGATCCGCTCGATGGTGACGATTCGGACACGGACGGCGCGGAGGAGCGGTTATTTTAGGCCATTTTCAACCATTTGGATCTTCCGGTCGCGTGCGCGTCGTCACACGTGCCTGTTCCTGAAGCAATAATTTTGAAAGATGCGCCCGAAGAAAATTTTCACCAGCGCGGCGATGCGCATGCACACCCCATTGTTGTGGCTTCTAATCCACACGTAGCGGACGATCAGCCGCTCCATCTAGGCTGTCTGCATTTGGTTTCCGGTCCCTCCTCCTGTGGGGTTTATCGGATGCTCGCCGTCGCGCGTAGCATCCGGTGTTCTCAATTCTCCAACAGCTGATCAAAATTTGTTCCATTTACCTGCTTTTCCGCATGGCGGCGAACATCCACCTACCTGGAGTACCACCGTCCCTTCCCTGTTTTCCCGAATCGCTGGCTGTAGATCGCCCCTCCATCCCTGTTTCATTGCCCCGACGGTGGCATCAGGTGCACAGGTGACTTTGGTATGAATATGATTAGATTCATGTTGGATGCCTGTCATACACCTGTCCCTAAACACATATAATGTGGAGCCTGCAGACCTAGACACTCTCCCTTTTCTCTTTCTGACTTCCTGAAAATCTTGTTCCCGTCCATTCTCCACTTCCATGCCCATGCTTGTTATTATACATTCGGGGGGACTACTGGCGCATCCTTGCCACCTCCTGGGCTTCCTGAAGGCAGCCGTGGGCTAGAAAGGTTGGGCCCCCCATTTTCAAAGGACTTAAGGGGTGTCTCCCATGCAGATCTAATGGCTCTGCACCGTTTGTCCTTCCCGCCCTCATCAGATGCGGCCTTTGGCTTGGGGTCAATGGTGTCTGCCCTTACAGTAGTAACTTTATCCTGTCCAGGCTGGGTGGCCTCCGCTGGTGTAGTTCCGGGCCATGTATTGCTTGACCTTAGTTTACCTTTCAGCCCTTCAATGACTGCTTGGTGGTTATTAATAGTACTCTGCATGAGCAAGAACTTGGCATTCATCTCCGACACCTGCACTCATTTGCTCATACAGCACCTGCATTTTCCCTACGTGTCGTATAGGAATTAAGCTGGCTGCGCATATCCACATTCCCTTGCAGTTTGTAGCTTTAACCCCCATGCATTTTAGATGGAACAGGACCAGGCAAATTGCACATTTCACTGTTTTCTCCTTAGAGCCACCATTTACTAGGAACGGACATTCGTTAGTGCATATACGGCTTTCCTTGTTATTAGTATCCCCCTCTTCATCCTCTGTCTCTACGGGCACATCATTACACTCGGGTGTAGAGAGGTCGTTGCTATCCCCTGGATTAACCCCCATGTTATCGCTGACCACACCCTCCGGTTTACCAATCGCAGCATCATCCGCATCGCCCGGTGGTGTTGGGGTAGTGGAGCAGTTGCCTCTGTCTAGAGGGGGAAGTTCATCCATTATGATGTTTATAGGTTAAGGTATACTTACCAACGGACTTACCGTAAGTCGACGAGTGCTACCTACTAATTTCCTGACTGCAGGCTAAGTTGATGTATTGGTTTTATTTAATATACCAGGGTCAATCGATGTTAGGCACCAAATAGTTTGTTAGCATAGTCCGCTATTATGGGCACGCTGTAGTACTAGTATCAGTAGTAAGGCGAGGTGTGAGTGGGCTGTGTAATTGTGTTCGATGCCTGAACCTTTTTAGTCTCCAGAGTGAATGGGAATAGAAACAAATATCGCGAAAAACCAAAAATGCTGGCGTGTTTTTGGGAAACTTTCCGTTAGTTCCGCTATACGCCTGAGACCACGTCGTCCTAATGCGTTTACCTTCGTTTGCTATACGCATGTGGGGAGAGGCTTTAGCGATCGTAAGCAGCACGCACGTGTCGTGGAAAAAGAAGAAAAGGAAAAAAGACGACAAAAGTAAATTAAAAAACTACTGTAGTGAGCAAGCCTTCGTTTCGCTTAACCCTACGGTTGAGGGCGTGGTGCATGGCCCCTTGCGGTCGTATGCGGGACGCACGTGGCGTGAAGAAAAAGAAAAGACGACAAACGTAAATTCAAAAATACTACTGTAGGTTCTCCCGTGAGTCTTCGTTTCAGCAATCCTCCGCTTCCGTAGGTCCAGCTAATCTAAAAAACTAATCTAAACAATCTAAAAAAAGAAAAATACCTTATACCCTAAGCCTAAACTAGATAACTAGAGAGCGCGATGCGTGCGACCACCTTAGAGAGCCTGTTCACCTGTCCGCGTGGCTTCATCTTAGCGTTCACTTCGCACACATGGGGCGCTGCGGTGTTTTTCGGAGCCAAAAACATCAATGGAGTGCACGTACTTATATTTTGTATACTGTGTCAGCAGCCATGGTCAGCAGTCACTTCTCAGCTAGACTCCACTCCACACACACACTTTTCACTTTTAAAAGTTCAAACTTATTCGCTGCTAGAGGAATCGCTGGTGTGTCTCTCGATCATTTTTTAAGTAAAAGTAGGCTACATATAAGTAAATCTTTCAAAATATATTATTCAACACAAGTTTTTTGTTCAACACTAAGATAGACTTGAAAGTTGTTTTTAAATCTTCATGTACAGCTCCTTAGTTATGTATTCACATTGCGACAGGCAATTTCAATGGCGCATCTGTGCACAAGAAAGCAAGCCCTTCTGCCCAGGGCTTCCCATTCATGAAAAGACGTTAAAGTTACAAGATATTCAGAAGGGATGAACTGGTTGGAAGACCAACGTCCAGTGCGGCTGGTATCTGGGTCATTTCTAGGATGTTGGTTTCATCTACATGTAGTATTTTTGTTCAAAGTGAGGGAAGGGGGACATTTTACTCCCCAAACCCCATTACTCATGTTTTCTTTGATTTATTCCCATAGGTCTGTTCTTGATATTAAGTAATAAAAATCATTATTTTGCTCGTGAGATCAAAATTTGTCCTAAGTTATTTACAATGTTGGAATCACTTCAGTACATCAAAATCATCAATACTCAAAATTTTGCAAAACAAATTTGGTTAAGATTGGCTAAAACATCAAAGTTATTACAGGTATTTTTTCCCTAAATAACGCAATGAAGCAAAAGTTCAGTGGGGCGGGCGGGACCTTTTTAATGTTTTATTTGAAAAATATTGTTAAGCCGAATTTTCATTTTTAAGGGGCGGGCGGAATTTTTTTGCTGCTTATCCGATCAGCCATTTTATTTGATCAAAACCTTCGGAACGGATTTTTTCCTATATATGAGATCATGCCATCGCGTTATTCGAACAAATTGCCATATCATGTCTACATAATAACGCAAATACGCGAAACAATTTTGAGCAGCTTTCGTACATTAAGCACGGACACATTTGGACAACAAATAAGCATGCATCTAAACATCTATTGGATCAGCGGCTGTACTCGGATGGCTTTTCAGCATTGGTGTTTTTAGAAGATGAAATTTCAGCGGTTGCAGCAAGCAGGCATCATCAAGCACTACGTATTGTAACTTTTGTTCTATTATGACATGTTACGTGATAATTGCATGATAATGAAAGCTTCATAAAGTATAAGGTGGTGAGACCTTATGGGGGATCGTCGCTCAGCTCTTTTGGGAGAAATGGCCGTTCAGCTCGGACCGAACTAGAGTTGGGCGGGACGGACTGTTTTTTTAGTGAGGAGAGTGGAGCGGTATGACCACGCAGTGGGGTACTAAATAGGACCTTCTGTGGTCGGGGTCGAGAGGGTGAGCGTGGACCAGGGTGGGACACGCGGTAACAGGAAGTCACACAATTCTAGGGTTACAGTGTATGAATGCTTTATTCCAATCAACAAGGTTCACTGTGTAAAATATAACAATGCTTCTTTCTTGTAGGAGAGGGGAGACTCCACGATGTGGAGGCGAGAATCGACTCGAGAGGATTCTGCCCGTTGCTGCCTCGATGGTCCCTTTTTATACCCCTTTGCTGCCTTCTCCTCGTCTGGTGATTGGTCCATTGGGCTAATCCTCGTATCCTGTTGAGGACGTCAGCTTGACGTCACTGTCTTCAAACTCCTGGCTCTGTCTGGTGAGTATTGCTTGTAGTAGTTCTCGTTACACCCCCCAGATAGAGGTTTATGCCTTGGCGGGAACTGCTGATCTAAAAGGAAGAGAACACGTGTAGAAATGATTAGTCAGCTGTATGAGGAGCAACCGCTCAACTCTACGGTTTAAACCGTTCAGCTGGCGTTGGGGTTGTACGTGTATGGTTGTGGCACGTCGCTCACCTCTAGTAGACTCTGGCTATTTGGAGTCCGAGGACCCGGGCTCTTCTGGTCTCTCCAACATCAAGGTGAGCGCTGCGATGTCGACTTCGGTAATTTCGCATGTTGGAATGTTACTGCGTGTTTCATTCAGGAATTTGTACCTCCTGGACGGCGGAACGATGTATGATCCGTGCCAATGACCTGCACACTTGGATGGCTTTTTGTTGACATAGATGCAGTGGTAACACGCTTCCGTGCCCTGTGCTGGCATGGATCTGTCCTTCAAGGCTATCCAGAACGGGTAATCCCGATCGGTTTCTTTGGGGTGTACATATGAGGTATGTACAAAACGCGCCCGTTTCTTATGCAGCCAGTCAAAATATTCTCTCATGAGTTTTATGTTCCCCACTATGGCCTTCTCAGGGCCCACAAAAGCCTGTCGCCATGTGATCGGTTCACGGGAGTCAGGAAGAATGCCTCGAAACTTAAGTCGGCGTGGTGGGGATAGTGTTGGTGGGTCTGGTGGATGATCCGGCCCCGTTTATAACTGGGTGGAGGTCGACGGCTTGGCTAGGTGAGCGAGTCTCTGCTGTATTGATGGTGTATCGTTCTTGGGACGATTCGCCTTGGTCGGCGATGGCTTCCGTTTTGCTACTTTGGTTTTATCAGAACTCGAGTTTTTTCGTTTAAGCGTCCCTTGTTTGTCTGGTGACTTTGGTCGGGCTGTCGTGCGGACTGCCTCTGCCGGTGAAGCCGACCTGGTCGAAGGACCCTGGGAAGATTGGGCTGAGGGTGGCCGGGAGATTGGGTTGATATCCAGGGACATCAACGACGGCATGTGCGAGTGAGTCTTATGAGGAGTCTTTGGGGTGGCGACTGGTTTGGGCGATTTTGCCGAGTGGGATGGCTTTGGTTTTGACGGTAGGGTGGACGACTTTGGTGACTTGGTCGCCGGATGCGTCTTTGTGGATGACCTTCTCGTTTTGGTTTTTTTCTTTTTACTGGTCTGTATGGTTTTCAAAACTCCTGCCACCTCCTTTAGTACCACCGGTGTATCTGTTTCACTAGATTCCTGGGTGGAATGTGGGGGCCACCTTGTGGTGGACGAGCTGGACGGTCCTGGTGACAGGGGGGTGGATGACTCTAACCTTTCCTGTCGCTGGATGTCGCGTTCAGGGGATGCCTGTAGCGGCGACGCCATGAGTTGAAGCACGTGGTCGGTGAGCTGAGCCGGTTTGATGAACTTCTCTGCTTCGGATCGGTCACCTTGGGAAATGACCACCCGTAAGGAAGTGTCTGTCTGGGTATCATGGGTTTCAAAGAAAGGGCGTGGTGTCTGTGTCTCAGCCCCTACACACAGTTTAATAGGGATCCGGGCTTCCGATGAGACTCTGTTGAAGTTTTCTACCATTACACTGAGTGCGGTGTGGGTTCGTTGGTGATCGTCCCGCTCACGTTGGAGAAGGGTGGTGACTTGGTCACGTTCTCCCGTGACTCGATTCAAAGCGTGCATTATGTCTGCCATTGCCACATTTTGAGGTTCAGTCGCTGGGGTAGTAGACATGATACGGACCGCGTTGTTGACACGTTCGTTCATCTGTCGGCCTAAGTCCAATGCGGTACTGATCTCCCCGTACACTGTTGGGGGCACGGTCATAGCGATGGATAAGTGCGGTCTGTGGAGTCCACTAAAAAACCCAGTCCCACTCCAGGAGTGGTCGGGCGGGCGGGGTGAGGAATGACTTGATAGAAAAGAAGGATCCATGTCCCGGGCTTGATCCACTATCTGTAGGGCATCGTTAACGGACATTGGCCTGGTTATCACCTCAAATTCCATGGTTTCCGGATCATCCCGATTGTCGAGAGCGTGGTCGGATTCCAAGACCTCAACTACATTGGCAGTCGGGACTTGCATATCCGTGAGTAGCGGCGCGTCGTTGTCCAGTATCTGAGAGGGTTCCGTGGGCAGTTGATGGTCGGCAGGGTTGGGATCCGATAGAGACAGGCCGTCGTTTGGGCGGTTGGCACTAGCGTGAGGTGAGGACATGGTCGGACACTGAAATGAGAGTCCTGCCGCCGCGCACGCATATTTATATGCCGTGGGGGCGCTGCTGTCGGTTAGGGCGGGGCCTATCAATAGGCCACTATAATTGGTCGAAAGTCGTTCGGGGAAATTGATGGACACCATGCAAGTCGACACTGGTGGCGCCATCCTGTGGGAAGTATTGGAACCTTTTAACTTTTTCAGTTCTAACCAATTTGCATATCCTACGTATTCTGCAAGGATCTCGTCATCTTGTTGGGGTTCATCGTTATTATAGATGTCCGGATTTGATGGATCATTGTAACGGATTATCAGGTCAGTGGGCCAGGAGTGGTCTCGCACCAGTCTCGCAGCCAGGGCTGCTTTATATTGGCTAGTGGACCCTGCATGATTCTTGCCAGGGGTTTGGAGGATCATTTCTCTTAATCTGGAGAAATGTCTGATAGTGAAATGATCGTGAAGATAACTACGTAGGGGATCGGTATCATCCAACTGTTGTTGGATGTAGGGGATGGCGAATGTCTTAAAACAATCCACCACAGCATCAGAGAAGTGTCGTCTGACCTCTTTGTTGGCTCTGGCTAGGTCCATTATTGCCACTGACCTGAAGTCAATGAGGTGGGTGGGCCGACGGGTGACCCTGCCGCTGCGCAGCGTGGTACCTTCGTGCACCGGACTCTGCTGGTCTGCCTGTGGGATAATCGCGGGACTAGGTACATCTTCCTGCAACTTTTGCGTTATCCCCTGTGTGGATTCTGGGATTTCTGGGACGTCATCTGGGCTGTCCCGTACGGGGACATCAGTATCGGGCAGGGTGGAGTGTTACTCGGGTTAGGTTGAATTCGAATTGGGGGTGGTGTCACATTGTTGGGTTGCTACCGTTTAGAGGATGGTTATATCCTTGGTGCTATACATTCCCATGGACTTTTTGCGTCCCGTGTCTTTAATCTGAACGATCGTGGGAGAGACTAGCTGGACGACCTCCATGCCACTGAGTCTCTTGGGGTTGAGCTTGGACGAGACTCCCTTTGCAGCATTACTGAGGGAGTGGTTGGTAAGTAGGACTGGTTGGCCGACTGTCAATGCCATTGGTTGAGTCCCCACATTGTGGGTGACCTGACGGGTATCTTGTGCAGTCTCTAGTCGGTCCCTGACCGCGATTAACGAGACCGCTGTTCTCTTTAAGAACTCAGTGAGGGGGTGAGTGACGAACACCGGGTCATTACAGTGGGCTGAAAACGCCTTCAGATTGTCATGGGGGTGCCGAGGTTGGCGAGCGAAGGTGACCATAAATGGGGTAGTGCCCATGATGGCATTTAGATTGGTGTTCAACGCCCATCGAATAGATGGTATGTGAGTGTCTCACTGATCATGGAATGGGCCGATGGCTATGGCTAATCTCGTCTTCAGTTCACGATGTCGTCGCTCAACAGGGTTCGCTTGGGGATGGTAATAAGCTGTGTGTATCACTGTGATGCCCATTGCGGCAGCAGCCTGAGCGAACATCGCGGACTTGAATTGCGGCCCGTTGTCACAAGTGATTGATTTGGGGGTGCCATAGCGGAGACATACCTCGTCCACCAGTTTGGTGGCGACCGTATCAGCCTTAGAGTCCTCTACAGCAAACAGTTCCACCAATCCCGAGGTGGTATCACTGACCGAGAATATGAACCTGTTGCCCGCCACAGTCTGAGGAAAAGGACCAACCATATCTACTGCTAGGGCCTGGAATCGCTCCAGAATCGGTGGGGAGGACATGGGGGTAACCTTCTTTTTCGTGATGGGCTTGTATTCTAAACATTTTTCACAGCGCCTTATGTGTTGCTCCACATCTTTTCTCATGCCTGGCCAATAATAGCTGTCTAAGATACGGGCCATTGTGCCTGTAACTCCAGGATGACCAGCAGATATCTCATCGTGATTGTTCCGTAGTACAAGGGGAATCAAGGATTTGGGTATGAGGAGTCTGGGCTCGTCGTCCTCTGTGGTTTTCAATTTACGATACAGGATGTCGTTCATGGTGAGGTAGCCTCGATGAACGAACACCCGGGCTTCAATGTCTGCCTCGCCCTCCTCAGCGGTGAGGGCGGAAATAATGTTAGATAGTTTAACATCTTCCATTTGTGCTTTCTGGAACTGAGTCACCGACATTGGTGCTCCCTGGATGTCAACTTTTTGTATCAGCACGACTGGGTCATGGACGCCTGACGGGCGTGACAACATGCCGGCGAGATGGTTTAGCCTTCCCGGGATATACTTAATTTCAAAGTGGAACTGCTGGACCTTGAACATCCAGCGGGCAATCCATTCCTGAGGATCAGGTTTGGACATCATCCATCGGAGGGGGTGATGGTCTGAGTGCACGACCACGGGAAGACCCTCAATGTATCCCCTGAAACGTTCCACCGCCCAGATTACCGCAAGAGCCTCCTTCTCGAAGGTAGAATAATTACGTTGGGCCTTGTTGAACGTTTTGGAGGCATACTCGATGGCACAGATCTCCGGTTCGTCTCCCTGGGCTAGGACTGCCCCCATAGCTTCCTGGCTGGCATCCGAATATATCCGAAAACCCATCGTGAAGTTTGGTTGGGCGAGAACCGGAGCTGTGCACAATCGCCGTTTGAGTTCCTCGAATGCCTGTAAGCAAGATGCATCGAAGTTGAACTCGACATCCTTCCTCATGAGATTGTTGAGGGGTTCTGCTATTTCAGACAAGTGCAGGATAAATTTTTGGAACCATTTGCAGGAGGCAATGAAGGATTTGACTTGCTTGATGTCCGTGGGAGGGGGCATCTGCACTATGGCCTCTATCTTCTCGGGGTTGGCCGAGATTCCTTCAGGGGTGATTATATGTCCCAAGAATTTCACGCGGTCCGTGAAAAAATTACACTTGGTGCGTTTCAGGGAGAAACGGTGCATGGTTAGTCTGTCCATCACTGCTTGTACATGTGTTAAGTGTTCCTCAAAGGTGTCTCTGGCCACCAGCAGGTCGTCTAGATACACGACCACTGTTATCCCAGGGAGGTTGGCGAGGATCTGCTCAATAACTCGCTGGCAATGTGCCGCCGAATTGCGAGCCCCCATGGGCATACAATTGTAGCAAAACGTGCCGAATGGGGTAACTGTGGCAAAATACTTCTGACATTTCTGATCAATGGGTATCTGCCAGTAGCAGTTGGTGAGATCCATTGTTGTCATGAATCTCTTGCCTTGTAGCCGAGCCAACAGATCATCGACTCGCGGTAAGGGGTATGAGTCAGGCACCGTCACACTATTGAGTTTCCGAAAATCGGTGACTAAGCGATATTCTTGTGCACCATCATTCTTTGCAATGAGTAACGAGGGGGCCGCCCACTCCGAGTTACAGGGTCTGACATAGCCTTTCTCGATCATCGCTTGAATCTTCTCTTTGAATTGCTCCCTCCGTTTCGGGGAGATGGAGCAAAGCTTTGTGGCCACTGGTCTAACATTCGGGACAATTTCGATGGTTTGGGGTTGTACCAAGGCCGCCGAGCTTGGTTCATTGAAGATGTCTATATTGCGGCTTAGTAATTGGTCGACTAGTCATTTTTGTTTGGACGTGAGTCCCGGGGCATCGCTCTCCTGTAGTTGGGCTTGGGCGAGTGTGATCCTAGAACAGGAGATTGACTGAACGTCGCTAGGGTGGGACTGTGCGGAGGGTTCGCCCAGCTCCCACGTGTTACTCGCCATGAACAGGACTACCGCATTCCTCTGCATGAAATCTGCACCTAGCAGAAGGCTGTCAGGCGGGTAAGTTGGGATGAGCGTTATAGTGATTGGTAGGTCTGTGCCGCGCAGTGTGATGCTAGTTTCGGCAATATGCACTAGAGTAGGCAACGGGCGTTTGTCTGCGAGTTGCACGTTTAAAACCATTTTGGTCATTGGTACTCCTCTGGACTGTAGATGACGATACAAGTCCTGACCTGCCAATGAAGTGGTAGCCCCAGAGTCAAATAGTGCCGTGTAGGTTGCACCATGGAGTACGCATTGGTCCTCAATCAATTTATGACGATGGGTTGGGGGGGGGAATGATACGTGAGCTAAGCGGACCGAGTTCGCTGAAGATTTTCCAGCGCAGTTGGGACAAGTGTGTCTGGTAACATTTTTCGTGCCGCAGTCTGGGCACCCTGGGATACTCGGAGTACTGGTCCCTCTAGGCCCAGTGGATGAACTGTCCCTCTCTCTGGATCGGTCCCTTCGATCATTCCGTCGGAAATTATTGCTCTTGTATTGTCTGGAACGGGCATTGTGATTCGGATTGTAATTCCGTCCACGATAGTTGGACGATCGGGGTTGTCGATTGGTAGGGGTGGTAGGGGCATTACTCTGGTGTTCGTCACTGTCATGACGATCTCTGCCCCTATCATCGTGCCATTTTCCTGCATCAGAGAGAATCTCCTCTGCTTCTTGGGCCTGTTCCCATAGATCATTAATGGTGAGGATCTTTTTCAATTTCATTTTATCTCTGATCGTTGGGTGGAGACCATGGAACATAGTGTCAATCTGATACTCTTTGTCTTTGGTGCGAGCAAGCTGATTGATTAAGTCTTGCATGGAGGTGAGGAAGCTGACCACTGACTGTCCTTGCCTCTGATTGCAGTTTCTAATTTTGCCCATGATTGCCATGTCAGATTCAGTATGGCTATACTTCTTTTTAAATGCTGCCAGAGCCTCAGGTAGGGTGGAGATCGATCGGGAAGTGGTGGCCCACCACTCCTTGGCCTCTCCGTCTAATAGACCAAATAGTGTGAGATATATATATTCATCTGAGATCTTGTATCTCGCCTGGTGGTTGGTGAGATGCAACATCCATGAGCTGAACACCTTTTTGTTACCCGCGAATTTGCCTACTGTGGTGACAATGCGGTTTTCCACCTTATGGTCAAAGATCAATTCGGGTTGGGTCATTGTCTCTGCCATCACCGCCGATTGGTTTGGTGGAGTGGATTGTCCAATGCCTGTCATGGTAGTGGATAGTTCCGTTGGTCCCACCGTGGTGAGCGGAGCGGACACGGGTGTGACCGGCAGGATATTCTGTTTGCTTCCCACAGGGCATGGAACAACTTGCGGGAGATCCGGTGGGGTGCCTGGGGTTCTAGCCAGCAACGTCTGCATGCCTGACAATAGAGCATTTGAGTTGCGTTCAAACACCTCCATCCGGGCTTGCATGGCCGCGAAGTCTTGCGCTGTGGGAGCTGGTAATGCATCGGTGATAGACTGTGAGAACGTGGATTGGTGATTTTAGCGTTCAGTCAGATGAGTTTGCCCAGCGTTGAGCTGGAACGTTTCTGCATCCAGAATGGGGGAATGAGCGTTCTCCAAGTCTTTCCAATGGGAGCTCTCTGCCATTGTCAGGGGTTGCGTTCAACAAGAACTCAAGTGAGTGGGGTCGTGTGGAACGTGACACGAGTTGGGCGCCAGTTATAAGGTGGTGAGACCTTATGGGGGATCGTCGCTCAGCCCGTGGAGAGGGAAGAGTCGCTCAGCTTCTGGAAGGTATTCAGTCGCTCAGTTGGATTCCAGGGAGAGCTGAGCGGAACGAGCTGTTTACGGGAGTAGAGCGGAACGGTAGGATAACCCGACCTGATGCGGGATGTGATCTGCCGTGGATCAGGGACGAGGGGGAGAAGCGTGGTCCGGTAAGGGACGCGCGGTATCAGAAGAGCGACACGAGTCAAGATTTACAGTGTATGAATGCTTTATTCAAACGACAAGGTTCACTGTATAAAAATAGAAACGCTTCTTCTTTCTAGGAGAGGGGTGACTCCACGAGGTGGAGGCGAGAATCGACTCGAAAGGATTCTGCCTCTTGCTGCTTCGATGGTCCTTTTTATACCCCTTCGCTGCTTTCTTCTCCTCTGGTGATTGGTCCATCGGGTTGATCCTCATATCCTGTTGGGGACGTCAGCCTGACGTCACCGTCTTCAAACATCTGGCTCCGTCTGGTGAGTATTGATTGTAGTAGTTCTCGTTACACTACCCCCAGATAGAGGTTTTCGCCTTGGCGGGAACTGCTAATCTAAAAATAAGAGAACACGTGTGGAAACAATTAGTCAGCTGTTGGAGGAGCAATAGCTCAACTCTGCGGGTTGGGCCGTTCAGCTGTCACTGCAGTTGCACGTGTATGACCGTGGTATGTCGCTCACCTTTTGCTAGACTCTGGGTATTCGGAGTCCGAGGACCCGGGCTCTTCCGGTCTTTCCAACATCAAGGTGAGCGCCGCAAGGTCGACTTTGGTGATTTCGCACGTCGGAACATTGCTGCGTGTCTCATTAAGGAATTTATATCTCCTCGAAGGCGAAATTATGTACGATCCGTGCCAATGTCCTGCACATTTAGATGGCTTCTTGTTGATGTGAATGCAGTGGTAACACGCTTCCGTGCCCTGTGCTGGCATTGGTTTATCCTTTAGGGCTGTCCAGAACGGTTAATCCCGATCGGTTTTGTTTGGTGGTACATACGAGGTGTGTACCGGGCGAGCCCGTTTCTTATGCAGCCAGTCAAAATATTCTCTCATGAGCTTTATATTCCCCACGATGGCCTTCTCTGGGCCCACAAATGCCAGTCGCCACGTGATCAGTTCACGTGAGTCTGGAAGAATGCCTCGAAATTTTAGTCGGCGTGGAGGGGATGGTGCCTCTGGACCTGATGGATGATCTGATCCCAATTGGATCTAGGTGGAGGTGGACAGTTTTGCTAGGTGAGCAAGTCTCTGTTGTATGGACGATGTTTCGTTCTCGGGACGATTTGACTTTGCCGGCGACGGCTTTCGCTTAGCTGCTGGGGTTTTGTCAGAGCTTGAGTTCTTTCGTTTGAGTGTCCCCTGTTTATCCGGTGATTTCGTTCGGCTTGCCGTTCGAGATATGTCTGCTGGGGATGCCGACCTGGTTGACAGCTTCTGGAAGGATTGGGCTGAGGAAGGTCTGGTGATTGGGTCGATGTCTAAATACAACAATGACGGTATGTGTTAGTGGGACTTATGTGGAGCCTTGGGTGTGCCTACTGGTTTGGGCGATTTCGCCACTTGGGATTACTTTGCTTTCGATGGTAAGGTGGACGACTTGGGCGATTTGGCCTGCGGAGTGGGTTTTGTGGTTGATCGTCTCATTTTGGTCTTTTTCTTCTTACTGTTCTGCATGGTTTTTAATACCCCTGCCACTTCCTCAAGTACCACTGGGGTATCTGTCTCACTAGATTCCTGGGTGGAATGTGGAGGCCATTTGGTGGTGGACGAGCTGGACGGCCCTGGTGATAGATGAGTGGATGGCCCTAATCCTTCACGCTGGTGGGTGCTGCGCTCAGGAGATGCCTGCAAGGGCGACGCCATGAGCTGAAGCACGTGTTCGGTGAGTTGCACCGGTTCGACGAACTTTTCCGCTTCGGACCTGTCGCCTTGAGAGATGACCACCCGTAAGGAAGTGTCTGTCTGGGTTTCCCGGGTCTCCATAATGAGATGGGGTGTCTGTGTCTTAGCCCCTACACACAGTTTAACTGGAATTCGGGCTTCTGAGTAGACTCTGTTAAAATTTTCAACCATGACACTGAGCGCGGTATGAGTGCGCT
>JAQGAO010001279.1:0-25466 GCA_034697705.1 Ommatoiulus sabulosus
CTAATACATAGCGCCTCCTTGCGGAGGCACCCAGACTCAGACTCATGGGTGTTCACTGGCTAATTATATAGCCCTCCCTTTGAAAGGAGTAAAAACATCTAATCTAATCTAGCAGAACGCACCTCCATTTTTCTTAATCTGTGCAAAACCACATGATCTGGCTTAATTGGACGTGGCTCCGTCGTGTGTGACCCCCTAGTTTGGACCAGAGCTAAATGGACTCGAGCCAATTGGACTCAGGCCAATTGGATCGATCGTGTGTGGACACCTTAAGGAAAACACTTTAGTAATGGGAATGGAAAAATATTAAAATTTTCGATGAGTTTATTTCAATTTTTATAAATATTTTATTACAGTTTCTTGGAGCCATAAGTCGATTGCTAGACGGCGCTTTTTTATATAAAAACAAAGTTTTAATTAATTTAAAATAAACGCCCGGGTAATTTGAAAATGAAATATTTTCATCTGTTAGCTATTTATACCGTTATCTACTGGGAAAATGTTGCATCGAAAACATTTAATTTTGCGCAGAGGAACCTCGTTAAGACGAATCTGGAGGGACATATGAATTTTAGTCGTTGTTCGTATTATCGGAAGATAATTTTTTTAGAAGAAAATGACCAACAATTTGACGTCATTTTCCGGCATGTTTCTGAGTGGTCATATTTTGAAGGAAAAATGACCAAAAAATGACGTTATTTTCCGGTATGTTTCTGAGTGGTCATTTTTTGGAGGAAAAATGACCAAAAAATGACGTCATTTGTTGCAAATCGACTTCCTTTTTAAAAAAATGACCAAACAATGACGTTTTTTTGATGTCATTTTTTTTGGCCAGCTTTCTATGTAGGTCGTTCTATCTGAAATTCGTCTAAATCTAGTTCTTCTTAATGAGATTAAGCTTTTTTTTTTCTTTTTAGTGGGATTTTCAGACATATTCTACTTTTTTCTGCTAACAGGAACAATTATTCCCTCCATGATTTTTTTTTATTTTACTTGTGGTCAACAACCGCAAATTCCGCAAATTCAGTCAGGATGGTGGGGAAAAGGGGACAAAAGTAATTACGTAGAAGACGAATCCATTAGGAATTTTACAATTAGAGTAGAAGATGAGGTAAGATCTTGATTTATCAAAAGATTCAAATGTTCATTTTCGAGGCATTTTTTTTATTCAAAATTTGGACAAACTAAACGTTTTTATGAAAACGCAACTGATTTTTCATTATTTGGAAAAATTGTCATTTTCATAAGAAAATAACTTTGTTTGGAAGAATTGAAATTTCATGGGTAAAGATTTGCCCTTATTTATAAAACTTTGTCATTTCTATTTTTTTAAAAAAATGACTATCTAGAAAAATCCTAATTGTTTTAAAAAAGAAAATGTAGTAGATTTTTCTTTGCAAGTATGCAATTTTGTAAGATATCGAGTGTCGTTTCATTTGAAAAAAGTCATTTTAGTATGAAAATTTTGACTTTATTTGGAAAACTTTACATTCATATTAAAAATGTTAAACTTGAAGAATCCTCATTTTGTTTAATAAGAAAATGTGAGGTTTTTTTTAAATAGAAAAAGTCATTTTCATATAAGAAATGTGTTTGTATTTGGAAAACTTTATAATTTTTTTTAGTAAAAATGATCATTATTTATAGGAAAATACGTGTGTAGTGTATTGACCTGAAAATGAAGTGATTTTTTTTTCTTGGAAAAATTTTCATTACAAAGTTAAAATTTGTCGTTCTTTGAAAATATAATCATTTTAATATGAAAAAACTGTCCTTATTTAAAAAAAAAAAATACTAATTGTTGAACAATGTCTTTATTTGGTAACATAGTCATTTTAATTTGAAAAAATCCCTTAATTTTGAAAAAAAAAATAATATTAATTGTTATATGAAAATAATCTCTTTATTTGGTGAAATAGTCATTTTAATATGAAAAAAAAGTGTTTTTATTTGAAAAAATATTCATTATATAGTTTAAAATTAGTATTTTTTCAAATACATGTAAAGACATTTTGTTTCATCCTAAATATGAAAAAAAAAATGTTTTTATTAGAAAAAATACCAACTTTTGTATGAAAAAATGTGTTGTTTTAGATAGCTTATAATTCCAAAGTGATGTTTTTCTTCCCAGATCTTGCAAAATCTGAACCTCAGTCTAAATAACACCGTTTATCCGGACCCATTGGAAAACTCCCAATTCGAATACGGTTTCAACACCGATTATCTGAAACAAGTGGTCGATTATTGGATGACCAAGTACGATTGGAGGAAACATGAGGTCAAGCTCAATTCTTTCGGTCACTTCAAGACCCAAATCGATGGCCTAGATGTCCACTTCATGCACGTCAAACCCACGAATGTTTCGGCCAATGTCCGAGTGCTGCCTCTCATCCTGGTCCACGGATGGCCGGGCTCGGTGGTCGAATTTCTGGACATTGTCCACTTGCTGACCACCCCCAGTAAAAACAGGAATTTCGTTTTCGAAGTTGTTTGTCCGTCCATTCCTGGATACGCATTTTCGGACGCTCCGCAACAAATGGGTAAGGCAAACATTTCAAAAATATTTAAAAGTTTTAAAATGATTAAAATGGCCAAAATCCGCTGGACAGTGGTCATCCTATGAAAAATTTTCCTATTTAGAATTCTTTTACGCAAATTTAATCTTCAAGCTTTTTTAAAATTTATTTTTGTTTACATCGCGGTTACATCAAAAATGCTTTATTATAAAAGCAAATCCCTCTTAAGTCGGGAGTGGACACTGGTCAACATTCAATAACTTTTTCTACGTAGTAATTTATTTTTAATTTTTACAATAATTGATTTTTAGTATATTCACTTTTTTAAAAAATTTTGTCTTAAATACACCTGTTGTCAAGTATCATTTTTGGCCGAGAGTGGACAGTGGTCATCTCTCGATTAATATTTTTATACTTATTAATGCTATTTTTTAAGTTTCATGTCATTGTTATTTCAGTATATAATTTTTTCATTTATTATTTATTATCATTATTGTTATTATTTGTTAACAGATGGTCAGTTTTCTGTTTTACTTTCTATTTCAAGCGGTCAGCATAAACAACTGACTAGCATTTCTGTTTTTCAACGTTTTAAATTAGATAAGCGATGGTCATAAAACTGCGAAACGACCTTGTTAGAAACGCCATATTTAAAAAAATGACCATCTAGGACGAAAGAGGATAATGGTTATTAAAAAGTGGACATTGGTCATTATTCAATTTCTAGGTTTTGGTCCAGTAGAGGCAGCTTATATTTTTGATCAAATGATGCAGCGTCTAGGATTAGAAAGCTATTACGCTCATGGAGGTAACTGGGGGTCAGTGGTGGTCAAGCATTTGGCCGTTCTTTATCCTGAAAGGTAAGGTGATGACCACTGGCTATTTGTAGGCTACTCTTTAATGACCAATAAAAATACGTCCCTAAAATCTCGCAACTTTTTCAGGGTAAAAGGAGTTCACGTTACATCCGTTCACACTCTCGGAACTCCGACTTTCTTGTGGCTCAAACTGGCCATTGGTCATTTTTTCCCTTCGTTAGTGGTCGGCTATCGTGATAGTGCAAAATTCTATCCTTTGGACGAGAAATTCAACTATTTGATGAGAGAAACTGGATATATTCATTTACAGTCTACTAGACCGGACACTATAGGTAAACATAGTTAGCTAAAAATCGGATATAACATACTTTTGGGAAAATTTCGCTATATCCGATGTTCGGCGAATTTTTGAGTTTTTCATTTATCGTCATTCCCACAATTTTGTAGGAAAAAATGTGTTATCAATCCCATATTATAATTGGTAAAAATAGGAAACATTGGCTAAAAATGAGAAAGTAAATGGAATTGTTTATATAAAAACACAAATATTTGTGTTATCGTATTCTGATAAAAACCCAAATATTTTTGTAAAAACATGAAAACATGTAATTAAAACCAAAAAAATTTATTAAAAAAAAAGAAATTATGCAAAAACTAACTTAAAACAGAAAATCCGTCTTGAAATTAATTTTATATTAATATAAATCACTAATATTTATATAAAACATGTAATAATTAACTTAAAACAAGAACTTTGGATTAAAAAAGAACTTTTATTTATAAAAAGGTAAATATTTGGGTAAAACATTTTTAAATTAGTAAAAACGCAAGTAATTTGGTAAAAACATGTAATTATTAACTTAAAACAGAAAATTTGGCTTAAAATGAATTTTATAATAATATTAAATCACAAATATTTGGTTAAAATTAAGTGAGAATCAACTTAAAGCAGAAAATTTGGTTTAGAAAATTTTATATTGATGAAAACGCAAGTATTTGGGTAAAACATGTAGTAATTAACTTAAAACGGAAAAGTTGACTTAAAATTGTTTTTATATTAATATAAATCAAAAATATCTGAGTAAAAACAAACAGTAAATGCTGGAACCTGGAAATTTGGATTAAAAATGATATATACGATTAAAAAAACGCAAATATTCGGGTGGAAATATGAAATTTTGGCTAATCACACAATCTTTTGGAATTTTCTCAAAACAAAAAAAAATGTATTTATTCGACTTTTATTTTCTATTTTTTAAGGTCTTGCTTTAGAAAATAATCCAGCCGGTTTAGCTGCTTATATATTGGAGAAATTCGCTGTGTGGACGGATAAAACTGCGATTGACCACGCGGACGGCCTGCTGACCAAGAAGTTTACGCTTGACCAACTGCTGACCAACCTCATGGTCTATCACGTCACAGGAAGCATTACGTCATCAGTCCGATTCTATAAGGAACATTTTAAGGAGAGTCAACGAAACTACAACATGGACTTGTAAATGAGATTTATATTTTTATAATAATTTTAAAATATATGATCTCTTACGAAATTACCTTAAAAATATACTGTATATTCACAGGCAGAATTTATTTCAATTTTTCATTTAATTAAAGAACATTATTTTAAAAATACGTTTTCTCACACAAAATATATTCAAAAATATATTTTCTCAGAAAATATGCATTTTGCAATTAATTTTCTCAGACAAGTTGTATTTAAAAATTTATTTTCTCAGACAAGTTTTATTTAAAAATTAATTTTCTCAGACAATATGTATTTTCTCAGGAGACAAGTATATTTATACACATATTATTATATGAATACATGTATACTGCTTATCAGGCTACAATATATTTTCTTAGACGAGATGTAAATAAAATTATATTTTTTAATTTGAAGCGCATTTTAAAATACAATTTCTCAGACAACAAGTAATTAAATATGTATTTTATCAGAGAAGATGTATTTAAAAATTCAATTTCTCAGATAAATATGTATTTAAAATACATTTTCCCAACCAAGATGTATTTTAAAACAATTTATCAAACAAGACGTATTATAAAATAAAATTTATCGGACAAGATACATGTATATTTAAAATTATATTCTCTAAAACAAGATACATTTAAAGGTATATTTTCTCAGAGAAGTGTATTTAAAAATACAATTTCTCAGACATGTTGTATTTAAAAATATATTGTTTTAGACAATATATATTTAAAAACGATTTACCAAATGAATGTATTTTTTAAACAAAATGTATTCAAAATTATAATTTGCAGATCGAAAATTTATTTCAAGAACCATTTGTTAAAATTTATGTTAAGTTTATTTTAAAAATATGCGCCACTTTTTTGAACAAGTTTCTTAAAACTTGATGAATTATTTTATAATATTTTTAATTAATATTTATTTTCCTGTTGTATTTTTCTAGCTTTCCTGCCCTAGTTCCTGCAGGTGTTTGCATATTTCCTAATGACATTATAAGCATACCAGAAGATTTCGTTAAAGAATGGTACCCTGAACTCATGACCTATAATCACATGACCCGTGGTGGTCATTTTGGAGCCTTTGAAGAACCCCTTCTGTTGGCCGAAGATATTTGGCAGTTCGTTGAACAAGTGGAAAAACTGATATTTATGTAAAATGCATGTATCTCATAACATTGAAATTATCACTACAAAAACGCAGTGAACGTATGTTAATTTAAATTTGATAATAAATTTATAAACATTTATTAAAAAATGAATGTGATAAATATAAATGAAATAAATAAATGTCGGTGGTATTTCATGCTTACGAGAACTTTTTGAAAAAGAAAATATAAAATTAAAAAAAAAAAAAAATATATAGTAAAATTAAAATCAAACTAAATAAAATAAAATAATTGTCTGCTAACTGTTAGATATAAATTATAAAATTAATGGTGTGTTATCAATGTTTTATTCTTTGTTTTGTTGTTTTTACACAAACAAACTATGAATTGTTTTTAGTATTTACCAATCTTTGAAAGATTCAAACTTGATTGGACAGAAATCGATTTTATCTCAAATTTTTTTTGATTAAATTGGTGACAAATTGATCCCAAGATTCCATTAGATTCGTCTAGGGAGTCTGATTCATGACCGTAGCACGCCCATCGTTTGCGAATGACCAATGTCTACCAGATGACCATCGTATTAGCCAAAAAAAGCGTGACACAGATAGGAAAAATGAAATGTAGGTAACCTCTAGAGCATATATTGTAAAACTAAGAGAGGATTAGTCGAGGAACATTTTTCATACTTTGTGCTATAATTCATAGTTTCTCATAGTTTTTTTGTGGAATTTTATGGCTGAAAATACCACATTCCGAAACGTTTTTTAAATTCAACCAATGTTGAGATAAGGCACATTTTATCTTTAAAACTTACATCGACCTTAATATTTACCAAAATTTATACTATTTATATGTGCATTTTACAAAAAACAATAAAGTAAAACAAAAAGGATGACGTCATCATGTATTGAAGATAACGTCATATGACAAGATATATTTTTTAATTTTCATATAATTTTATTTGTTACAAATATAGTAGATTTTCTATTACAAAATACAGAACAAAGAAATATATACGAAAATATCAATTTTATATTGCTTTATAATTTTATATATTTTTTTGGAATAGATAAAACAGAGTTTAGATTATTAAAGGTAAAACAATAAAATAAATAATAATACATATCCTAATTTTTGTAAATTTATGTATTTTTGCTTGGCTATGTACTTCTTTTAAAATAAAATAATTTCTCAGACGAGTTGAATTAAAAAATATATTTATTTAACTGAGATGTATTTAAAGATACATATTCCCAGACAAAATGTATTTTAAAATATTATTTGTCAGACAAGTTATATTTAAAAATATAATTTCTGAAAGAAAATATTTTTAAAAAATATATTTTTAGATAACATCTATTTTAAAAACAAATGTTCTTAAACGATATTACTTAAAAGTACATTTTCACAGACAAAATGTATTTTAAATACTATTTTTAAGACAAATTACATTTAAAAACAATTAATGTTTTTAGAAATTGTGTTTTTAAAAATATGGTTTCGTAGATAACACGTATTTAAAAATATATGTTCTCAGACAAAATTAATTAAAAGTATATTTTCTCAAAAAAGTTTTTCTCATCATTTATGAAATACCCAAAAGCGATCACATTTTCATAACATAAACTACAGTAAACAATTAAAATATCAAAAGAAAATAACAAAAAAATTCAACGTTTTCTTGAATTTTTTATGATTGCATGATAAATATTTTGAAGAAAAATTGGGTATGTATCAAAAACATCGTCGCAGCGCCCTCTAGCATCACGACCTTAAAAAGCAATTATAATTGCTTCCATCTCCTGTATTTTACTGGTGGTATAATTCAACTTTCGCTCGATTTCCTCAATTCACTATAAATTTTCAAAAAACTATTATTTACAACGTCATTCCTCCATTTTTCACTTGGCTTACTTCGATGAAAGTAATTTTCTTTTTAGCAGAAATAAGATGATATTTTTTACCATCTTGCTTCAAAACAATGTGGTGAAATATGTATTTTATGGATGACCTTTTTGAAATAAACAAAATACAAGTATAAAACATGAAAAGTTATTTTGTTTGAATTTTCATTTCTCATTTAATATTAAAAAATACAAAACTTTGAAAAATGTATTAATAAATTCAATTTATTTCTATTTACATTTATATAGTTCATACAAGGCCGTGGGTTATGACATAATTATTATATAATTATTAACATAAACGTAATATATTGATATGAATTCAATTTATTAAATATTTTAAAAATTATTTTTATAATATGAAAAATGTTAAATGAAAATTACAAATTCAAAACAATTTTCAAGAAAAAGTTAAAATCAAGCGTTTAGGGAATTTTAAAAACTAGTTAAATTATTAAAAAACGTTACCAATTTTCGTTCATCAACTTCAATATTTTACAAAATATATATATTTTTTTTAAATAAATATAGTTTAATAAAAGTTGAATAATTGTTCTACAATTCTGCGAATTATTTACAACTTTAAAAAATCAATAGGCTTTTGTTTCAAAAAGTTACAATATTTTCCAAACAATATAAATGGTTTTAAAACTATCTATTTTGGTTCATTAACAACAATATTTTTCAAAAATATATTTATTTTAAACAAAGTTGAATTATTTTTCTACAACTATTCGAGATTTTTTAAAACTTTTTAAAATTAATAGACATTTTTTTAAAACTTACAATATTTTCCAAACAATATAATTTTTGAAAAATACAAACTATTTTTGCTCATAAACCACAATGTTTTTCAATATAATTATTTTAAACAAATTCAATTTAATAGAAGTTTAATAAATTTTCTACAATTCTGTGAATTATTTATGACTTATTTAAAAATTTTCCACAGTTTTTCTCAAAAAATACAGTATTATCCAAACAACATAGTTAAAAAATGAACTATTTTTAGTATAAGTACACTATTTAAATTTAAAATAACAAAAAACTTACGGATATGATTATAAAAAATTAGATTAGAACAACATGATAAACATTCCATTCATCAATTTCCAATGATTTCATCAATTCCAGTGCCAAATCAAATATTCATCATATATTGTGATAAAATTTTTCAATTGATTTGGTGAAGAAATCCATAGCCCACCATAGATTTAAAATCTGATTTCTTTGACTAAAAATACTTTTAGAAAAATTTATAGATTTTCTATGCTTAGAGGAAAAGTACGTGATTGAATTACTAAATTTAATTCATTTTCTGATTTTGTTTCTGAATTAATAAAATGATTATAGATGAAGAAACTGAACTGGAAAAGATGTAAAAATAGGACTTATTAAAACAGGTGGATTTGACATAAGAGTCGCGTAAGGCTTAAAGAAGAGCGGTTCATAAAATACCGGAAATAATACGCTATTAAAAAATACTTGTCATAAAAAGGACAATTTTTATGCTTTTTTTCCTTTCTTAGAAGTAAATGACAAGGTGCGTAATACCAGATAATTGCAACTTACGATAAAATAATTAAGGGTTATTTGCCAAAGACTGGTTGCCATGACAACGCCCTGAAAATGACCAAGTAAAGTAACGTAACACCTTCCTACACTGAAAAATGCATAATAAATTAAATGTTGGTCCTCCATGTGCAATATCAGGCAGGTACCAAAAGTCAAATTTTAACGTAATATAATTTTTTGGAAATATAATTTTTCTTAAAAACAGGATATCATTTTTGTGACGAAAATGTTTGTTCTGTGTAATTATTTTAAAATAACATATATATATCATCGATTATTTTATTAGCTCAATTACGTTTCAATTAAATGAGCTGCGTGATATGAAAACGCGTATTAAAGATTGATCAAATATCTCGAGTATATTTAAAGAAATATTTTTTCACATGATTAATACAGAAATTTAATATTTTAAAACATTTTATAATTTATTTCATATACAAAGTTTTAAAACAACTTCTGTTGCAAAAAATACATAAATGCTTTCAAAAAAATACACATATATTATATGCATCGAACTGCATTTTGTAACGGAAATGTTTGTTTGATGTAATTATTTTTTAAAATCATAGATTATTTATTAGCTTAATTAAGTTTTAATTAAATGAACTGCGTTCTAAGAAAACGTGAATTAAAGATAAATCAAATATCTAGATTACATTTAAAAAATACTTTTGAAGCATATTTTACAACATTTTATAATGTATTTCATATTCTAAATTTTACAACAACTTCTTAAGCAAAAAATTCATCAATATATATATACTGTAAAAATTATTATATGTATCGCACTGCAGCCCAGGATATAATTTAGTAACGTAAATGTTTGTTTGATGTAATTATTTTTTATAAATCATCGATTATTTTACTATCTCAATAACTTTTCAATTAAATGAAATGCGTGATAAGAAAACGTGTATTAAAGATAAATATCTCGAGTATTTTTAAAGGAATATCTTTGAAGCATGACTAATACAGAAATTTGTTATTTAACAACATTTTCATATCAAAAATTTTAAAACAACCTTTGATACAAACAATACACAAATAAATATACTTTGAAATTTTTGTCCAGATGTCAGTATTTTGAAAACTGGGAAAATAAGGTGAGTGAGATAAAAAGCTGTTAGTTTAAGATTAAACTGATGATAAATGACACTTTTACTTTTTATCAACAACAAGGGCTCTTAAGACATTTTGAAATACATCAAATGTCAATGAAACAAAAAAACAAAAAACAACAACAGGAAAATCTCGTTTAAGTAAAAGGTGAAGATGTTGTAAGTATCAAAGTGGGAAATCAAAAAGAGATGCCTTTAATGGAAGGAAACAAAGTTAAAACATTTCCAAGAAATAAATAATTCAATTTTAGTCAATTTAACTTAAACGCTATTTCATAAATAATGAAATGTGGCACTTTTCCAAGGTGAAGTACACGTAAAATGTCACGAGAGTAAGTGTCATCATCAATCGCAAAACAATGTACGAATTTAAAAACATTCACAATAAACATATTGAAAAATTATAAGAAAAAATTCATAAAAACAAACAAAACCCATTTCAATGTTTTTAAAAATGTTTTCAAATTTAAAATTTTTAAAAAATGTTTATAAATTACACAGTTTAAAAACAAATTGTGATTTACACATTTTTTAAAAATGTTTTCTAATTGCAAAATTTTAAAGTTCTGTTTGTTGATGTTTATAAGACAAAAGTTGTTGTTTAAAATTATAAAATTCAAAAAAAATGTTTGTAAATTACAAATTTTAAAAACAAAATTGTGATTTATACATTTTTTAAAAATGTTTTCTAATTAAACAATTTTAAAGTTCTGTTTGTTGATGTTTATAAGTCATAAAATTTGAATTTTTGTGTTTGTTAATGTTTATAAATTACAAAATGGAAAAATGTTCAAAAATGTTTTACTAAAATCTTCAACAATTTTATTAAAAATAACAGAGTTACTCAGAAACGAATTATTTAGAGAATTTGTATACTTTCAACGCAAAAACGTTGAGTTTGTAGATATATTTCATCACGAAGAGTACACTCGGCACGTGGAGTCCCGTTTGAAAAATTCACGCAGTAATTGGTTTAAAAAAATTGACTCCAGGATTTGGCAATTTTTAAACCAATGAATGAACTCCTTTTTCACGACTTCCGAAAGTGCAATTCGTAATGGTTTTTGTATGAGTACCCCTAATAACTAACCGTTAAACCTAGTTTTTATTAAAAAAGATTTTTGGACAAAAAGCTCTTATCTGGAAGGCTGCACTCCTCGTTTTCAATGCTTTTCCTCTCTTAATTTCTGTCTCTCTTTTATAATCATTCATCGAAGGCATCGAAAGCCATTATCATCAGTTTGAAGAGCAAATTTCAAAAGTCAGCAATTTGCTGTCACATGAATTCAAAAGCCTTCTTCGTCCTTCAGAAAAAACGAAATCGAAACTAGGACTAATCTGACAAAATTAATGCCAAGAAAATTCAAAATTATAACGTAATAGGATATCGTAAATGTTATTAATAATAGAACCATGCATGGTGTCTTATAAAAGTATATTTTTTTTTAAATCTTTTAACATCATTTTCAATAATTATTACATCCTTTTAAACAATTAATGCATCATTTTTAACAATTATTACATCCTATTAAACAATTTCTGCATCCTTTTTAAAAATCTGAAATATGATTATGTAAAAAACAATATTAAATAATTTTTTAAAAACGTGCATAATTTTTAAAAATAGATAAATTATATAACAATCTGTATATAATTTTTAACAAATTTACATCAATTTAAAAAAATTACATTATTTTTAAAAATTTTAACATTTTAAAATATTTTTTTACATTTTGTAAAACGCTGCATTATTTTAAAAAATAAATAATTTTTGAAAATTGTTGTATCTTTTTTTAACAATTTTTATATTATTTTTAACAATTTTGATATCAATTAAAAAAATTACATTAATCTAAAAAATCATCATTTTTAGCAATCTGTGTATCAATTAAAAAAAAATTACATGATTTTGAACAATCTGTTTAACATTTTAAAATATTTTTATATCATTTTTAAATATTTCTACCTCACTTTTTACATTTTTATATCGTCTTTACTATTCTTTAAAATTTTTAGAGAAAATGACATCTTTTCATTGGAAAAAAAAATGACTTTGATTTAATAAAAATTGCTTTCTCTGTTTTTATAAAAAATGTACCAATTTTCGTAAATTTACCTTTTTTTCGATTTCGTACCCGAATAACTCCCAAACAACTTAAGATAGAACAGCGAAGTAAATGAGGCATTTCTTACAATTATTACGCTCTATCGAGCTGAAAAATCAGTAACACGTTCTGATGAACGTAGCGTGAGTTACTGGCGAAAAACCAAAAGAACACGAGTGCAATGGTGCACAAAGATGGCGGACTGTTATCCCTAGGGAGCTATTTATGAGATTGTCACAAAGCGGCATAGGACGTCCTCTTTCAGCATTAATTTCACAGTCAACACGCATCAAGAATGCGCAATCTCACATCAAAAATTCCTTGCATTCTTCGTAGAAAAAAAAATTAGATAAAACAAGAATGGAATTCGTACATTTAATCTTTCTCTCTTCAAAGAATTGCTCGTTGTTTATTTCAGCATCAATTTGTCTACTTAATTTTCGGAAAAAGATATAGCCTACATGTACATGTAAATTAGATATATTTTATATTCTCAATGTTTATTAATGTATTCGTTTTAAATATTTTAATAAAAAAGTCATACTTTAAATATTTCATTTTTTTCCTTGCTCATTTTATCTTTAATTTTTTTAAAGTTTCTAATGACTTTTCTTGCATTTCTGTGTATATATTTTTCAAATTTTTATGAATTCTTTATTTTCCTTGATTTTTTTGTAAATGTTTTCCTGTATAAAAATACCAGTTATGATTTCATAACTTTTCCTATTAATTTCGTACATTTTCCTATATTTTTGGCACCTATTCCTATATTGTTTTGCAACTTTTCCTATTAATTTGATACATTTTTCCATATTTTTAACACATTTTCCAACATTTTAAGCAAATTTTCCTATATTTTTGGTACATTTCCTACATTTTCCCATATTTTTGGCACATTTTTCTAAATTTTGTAAAACACATTTTCCAATATATTTAGAGAATTTTTTTATATTTTAGCACATTTTCCTACATTTTTAGCACATTTTTCAATATTTTAGCACATTTTTATATTTTTGGCACATTTCTTATATTTTCGGTATATTTCCTATAGTTTTGGCCCATTTTTAGCACATTTTTAAATATTTCTAACACATTTTCCCATATTTTTATCACATTTTCCTACATTTTTGGAACAATTTCCTACATTTTTAAGCACATTCTCCTATATTTTTATCACATTTTCTTATATTTTCGGCACATTTTCCAATATTTTTAGCCCATTTCCCTACATTTTTGTTTTCTTTTCATGTTTTGGTCGCAGATGTTTTTCAATATTTATATTCATGATTTCCTGCAATTTTATTTTGATTTTCTTTTATTTTTTTATATATATTTTCCTAATTTTTATTCAGCCTATTTTTGATTCATCGATACGTTTCCTTATTTCCGAAATGCGTCTTTTATCGCTCGTATCGTTATCATTCTCAACTCGTTTCATCCCAACCGTGATAACATCGCTCATCCTAACCGCGATAACGCCAAAGCCACCACCAGGCGGCGCTACGTGAGCTGAAAAAAGGGGGGCAGAGGGAGTGAGATGAAGGCTTCATTTTGCGCCATAAAGTGAGTGTCTCTTGGAAAGAGCGGATGGAAAAAGATGCGGCTTCGATTAAATCGCTCCAGTTTTTGAAGGTAGTTTTTCAGAGAGTGGACAGTGGTCATCATCGGCTGGTCAGCTAACGCCGTTATGAATTAACGCGAGATGAGGGCCTCGTCCACCTGCGGCTTCTCTTCTTTATTTCTTCTACTCGGAATTTGTGCAGTGGTCAGCGCACATATAAGTAAGTGGACCCAACTTTTATTCCATTCGATTATGGCCAGATGACCACACCTGCTTCCAGCAATTTTTTTTGTTTGTTTCTCCTGACGCGCGTATGGATCGAAGTGACCATCAGCTTGTTGCTCGAATCGGAAAATAGTGCGAAAAAAGTGTGAAAATTGTTTCGGAAATATCTTTCGAGTAACATTCCGGTGTGAAAATAGGGCAAAAATACGAATATTTTGCGTGAAAATCGGAAAGAATTTTTCAACGCGTTTCCAGCAATATTTAGTGTAAAAATATTTCTAAAACAAAACCTCGTATTTTTGACAGTGTTAAAAATTGCGTTTGGAAATATTTTTTTCATTAATATTTTAGCGTTAAAATAGTTCTAAAAACGAAATTTAAGCAAATTTTTGTTTGAAAATAGTGTAAAATATTGCTGAAAAATGTATTTTTATCAGAAAATTGCGTTTGGAAATATTTTTCCATTAATATTGTAACGTTGAAATACTTCTAAAAACTAAATTTAACCAAGTTTTTGTTTAAAAATAGTGGAAAAGTATTTGAAGATTACATTTGGAAATATTTTTTCATTAATACTGTATAGCGTTGAAATAGTTCTAAAAACGAAATAGTGTAAAACTATTGCTAAATATAAACGTGTTTTTGTCAAGTGTTGAAAATTACGTTTAGAAATATTTTTCCATTAATCTTTTAGCGTTAAAATAGTTCCAAAAACGAAATTTAACCAAATTTGTTTAAAAAAAGTGTTAAATATTGATGAAAATAAACGTATTTTTGTCAGTGTTGAAAATTACGTTTTGAAATATGTTTCGATTAATATTGTAGCGTTGAAATAGTTCTAAAAACGAAATTTAACCAAGTTTTTGTTAACAATATAGATAAAAATAAACGTAGTTTTGTCAGTGTTGAAAAGTACGTTTGAAAATACATTTTTTCATTATTATTGTAGTGTTAAAATAGTACTAAAAACGAAATTCAACCAAGTTTTTGTTTAAAAATAGTGTAAAAATATTGCTTAAAAATAAACGTATTTTTGTCAGTATTCAAAATTACGTTTGGAAATATTTTGCTAATAATACTGTAGCATTAAAGTAGTTCTAAAAACGAAATTTAACTCGTCAAATTTGCAACATAGTCAAACATATGGTAATACATGAAAATACGTTATCAATCAAAACTTTGATTTATGTAAATTTCATGTCAAATTTCAAACAAGGTGATAAATCACACGAAAAACGTGCACCGAATGATATTTTACACGTTTTTAGTAGATCAAAACAGGAAAAAAAACATCAAAAACGTCGAAAAATGTCCGTTATTCGAATTTTATTTCGAGATTTCAAAGCCCAATAAAATTGACGAAAAATCGAAGAAAAATGATTTATTCATGAAAAAAATTTATTCCTAATCCAGCTTTAAGAACATTTTGTATAAAATGCACATCGCGGAAACTAATATCGGGGAAATCTCCCCAAATAGAACCCAACAATAAAAACATGTCGTAAAAATGGAGCAATTTTTGTCAGAAAACAGGATCGATTTAAAGTTGAAGTGAATTATATTTAAAAGTTTCGAAGCAATTTTCCACAGACAGTCGACTCGCGTTTTTACGAACTGGGCCCCCCAAAAATGTTCGTAAAACAGAGATGGACGTTTGTTACTCGATAATCAATCGAGACTAACGACTAATATTCGTTAGTCATTAGTCGTATATGCAACGACTAACTTGGAATCTATTAACGGAACTGGGAAACTAGCTAAGCAATCTTGGAAAGTTTTGAAAATTTTACGGCAATTTTTAAAATTTGACAACAGTTTTGTAACATTTACGACAATTTTACAAATGTTCCGCAATTTCGCAACCTTTTCGAAAATTTACCAAATTTTCTTAAATTTGTCGAATTGTTGAAAAATTTGCTGAATTGTCGAAATATTCGCAAAATTGTCAATAATTCACAAAATTTACAAAATTGTCGAACATTAGCAGAACTGTCGAAAAATATGCCAAAGTGTCGAAAACTTAGCAAATTCGATAAATTATTGTCGAAAAATTGCGACCAAATTGTCAAAAATTCGATAAATTATCAAACAAACTTCAAAATTGAAAACAAATTCGCAAAATTGTCAAGTAATTCCCCCAAATTGTCTAAAAATTCGCACAAAGTTATGCAAACATTTCCAGCAAAGTACATCTAAAAATTCGCTAAATTGTCGAAAACCTATACAATAATCGAAAAATTCGCCAAATATTATCAAAAAAACTCGCTAAATTATGTAGAAATATTGACCAAATTGTCTAAAAATTCTCCAAATTGTCGAAAATTCGCGAAACTATCGGAAAAATTTCAAAATTGTAGGAAAATTCGCAAAATTGTCGAACGATTCCCCCAAATTGTCTAGAAATTGGCAAAATTATCCAATTTTTCATTTCACATTCTTAGCCGCCATCTTTCTTTTAGGCAAAAAAAAATTCTTTTTGCCTTTTTGGGGTAAAAAAGGAGCGTAATAACGAATCGTGAGGTGCAAGGAGATTGCTCGATTAGCGCTCTGGCCCCTAGGAGACCATTCGAAGCACGTGCCGAGCCCTTTAACCAATGAGAAACGAGGCCCGAATTACGGAACACCACTTAAGGCATTTTCAGTGCTTATCCTAACTATACAAACACCACGTATCAAATTCCCAACCTTTAAAGATTTTCGACAGTGCTGCCACCTGTAGGAGATTTACAGCGCGTTTAATTTTGCGAATGTAGTCTACGTTTAGTAAAACTTACGTCTGAGTATCACTATTATTACTAAGCAATTAGAAATGTTTGCGGACTGCGTGTTATTTTTTAACTTTTCATAAATCATTAGACTGGATTACTATAAATTTCTATTGATTTAATCGATTTTTGTCCACGTGATTTCACTACTGCTGAAAGTGTCATTCTTAAAACGTGCGTCTGAGTATCCCTATTATTTCTAAGCAATTAGAAATGTTTGCGGACTGCGTGTTATTTTTAAACTTTTCATAAATCATTAGACTGGATTTCTAGAAATTCCTACGAATTTTATCATTTCGTTCATTATTTTAACAACCCTGACTTTTTTTTTAAAAAAACGCCAGCGCCATCTATGATGCGTTCCGGGCACCTGCGTGTAATTTTCAACTTCAAAAACAAAACTTTCGTTATTCTACATTGTACTCGGGTAACCTGTTTGAGAAAATATACTTTTAAGTACATTTTGTCTGAGAACATATTTTTAAATACGTGTAATCTACGAAAACATATGTTAGAAACATCTTGTTTAAGAAATTGTGTTTTTAGATGCAATTTGTCTGAGAAATAGTATTTAAAATACATTTTGTTTGGGAAAATGCACTTCTAAGTACATATCGTGTAAGAACATTTGTTTTGAAATAGATGTTATCTAAGAAAATATATTTTTAAAAACATTGCTTGAGAAATTGTATTTTAAAATACATTTTGTCAGAGAATATGTATCTATAAATAATCTCAGTTGAAGAAATATTTTTTAATATAACCTGTCTCAGAAATAGTATTTTAAAATACATTTTGTCTGGGAATACGTATCTTTAAATACATCTCAGTTGAATAAATATATTTTTAAATATAACTTGTCTTAGAAAGTGTTTTAAAATACATTTTGTCTGAGAATATGTAACTTTAAATTCATCTCAGTTGAAGATACATATTTTTAAATATAACATGTCTAAGAAATAGTATGTTAAAATACATGTTGTATGTGAATATGTATCGTTAAATACATCTCAGTTGAAGATACATATTTTTAAATATAACATGTCTGAGAAATGACATTTTATTTTCAAATAAATATATATCCAAGAAACCCTTTGGGGCTATTTTAGACACCTTTTATGTCATCTTTTCAAACTTTATCCTACTTTTATCTATAAAACATTGTTGAATTATCCAATTTTAAGTGATGTTTTCAGGAATTTTATATCCCAGAGTATCTTATATCACACCAGTATTTCGATCTATAAAATAAGACAGAGAGTTAAGACTTTATTTCTTGCATGTTTCCGATCGATTTACCCCCCTCCCACTCACTTTTTTTTCTCAATTCGATCCACTTTCACTCGGTCAAGCCTAATAAACATCTTTCTTTCTTCTTCTTTCAACTTCGATGGTCAAATAATGCATTTATGAACGTTTTGGCCAAAGGCATGTCCAAGTTTTTTTATTTTCATTCAACTTTTGGCAAAAAAGATGTTTGCTTTTTTCAATGTCTCTTCTCGAGATGACACCGTGTTTTATTAGCTCGTAATAAAGCATTAAAGACAGACACCAGTATTTTACGAACTGGACACTGGCTCAATTACTATCGTTTTTTATTCGAAAATTCGACCGATTGGACATCGAAGTAATGGACACCTCTACCCGGAAAACCTTTTATTTTTATGTGAAAAACGAAGGGAAAATGTCCATGAATCAACTCAATGGTCAGTTGTTCAATTCTTGGCAGCGCCAAGAATCTATGTCAAGGTCATACTTATAGTACCTTATTTGTATATTTTCTTAGTTTATTTTGTACTTTTATAAATTCTTTTTTAAACAAAGCATGATATTGAATAAAATATTTTATAAAATATTATAAAAAAAAATGAATGAAGATTGCTAGAATTCACCTTAAAAGCATAATAGATGGCGCTGGGGTTGATTAAAGGTAGAATTTTAGATTTCATTAGTATTTTATCATTTTTAAGATACAGTATACTATTGTTATATCATATGAAGTATACTATTGTTATATTATATCATATGAAGTATACTATTGTTATATTATATCATATGAAGTATATATACCATAGTTATATTATATCATATGAAGTATACCATAGTTATATTATATCATATGAAGTATACTCTAGTTATATTATATCATATGAAGTATACTCTAGCTATATTATATCATATGAAGTATACCATAGTTATATTATATTATATACAGTATACTATTGTTATGTTATATAAAGTATACACGTATACTATGTGAATTAGTTTTAGGTTGTATATATATTTCTAGTCTCCTTTTTTATTTGTTATATATATTTCAGTATATTATTTTGATCATTTTCATATTATTTTAGTATATTACCTTTATGTTTATTTTATTTCGTATTACTTTACGTTCTACAGAAGCATATTACATATACTAGACTACGTTTAAGTCTTCGGTGAAATTGCAATATAAAGTCAAATGCGTTCTAATATGTCCTTATACCCATTTAAAAATATATTTCGTATCGCAAAATACTACGTAGATTACTTCTGAATATTAGGTTTATATTGCAATACAACCTTCACTAAAATGTACATTATCAACCTTTACATTTATAAATATATTTCGAATTGCATTACTTTCGAAAGCGTGGAAATAATTAGACGCGTATTGCAATATATCGCGTAATCCGGACTAAAATACACTCCAACATTTCAATTTGTGAGCCCTACATTTAGAAATATATTTCATGTCGCATTCTATAATGCAACTTTTGCTCGTTGGGTATATATTGCAATATACATTCCGAAATACGTGCTAAAATATCTCGATGCAAAAGCCTAGTTGTATATTTCACATCGCAATATACGTGTGGGGTGTCCACGCGGTGTCGCGAGAACTGACCATCGGAATTCCATCGTGGACAATTGGAAAAAAATGACCAGTGTCCGAAATGGGCAGTAAAGTGCAGTTATGACCACCGTTGCAGCTTAGAGGGGCTCGTGAGGGCAGCACTAAAAGCAGTTCGAATGGGCTATCGAATGGTCAGTTAAAAGCTCTGACGTCATGATTAATAAATGAACTAGAACTGGTCAGTTGGTGCGGCTATTAATTAAGATAAAGCCCTTCTAAAGTACCTTTTGCTCGCTAAAAATGGACTGTACTTTCATATATTTCATTTTCGGACATCCCCTTTGGGAGTTTTACTTCCGCTCGATGCTCTTGAGCCGGATAAAAATCTTACTGACCATAAACTGACCATTAGCAAAAATGCATCAATCCCCGCAAAACGTTGAGTAAGGGTAAACTTATTTATCCGTAAATCTTTTTTTTACGATCAAAACAAGAACTGACCATCTGGTGCGGTGGTCACTTTGGGTCACTTTTGTAGCCCTTGGTTGTTTGGGTCACTTCTGAAATGAAGGCTGCTGTTTCGAACGCGAGCTAGTTAAAATATGTGTCGATAACACCGCGCAGTACGTGTTAAAACATGTTTATATTAACACGTTCTTAATGTATTATAGAACAATTTAAAAGAGGGTTAAAATCTAGCTGAAAACATGTGTAATACAAAATTTTAATACTTATATTAAAACGTGTTTGAATACGTGTTAAAATAGTCTTCAAAAATTTTTAATACATGTATTAAAACGTGTTTCATAACGTCTTAAAATGTGTTTAAATGCTGAAAAAAATGCGTTTATATACAGTATATGTGTTAAAACACGTCAATATACCTGTACGTGTAAACATATTATAATACATGGTAAGAACATGTTTATTTGAGTTAACAACGTGTCACGTTACTTGTTGATTACACGTTTAACTCTTGCTGATTACATGCTTAGAACATGTTACTATATACACGTGCTGATTATATGATCAAACTCTTCTTGATTACATGCTGCAACATGTGTTGATAACATGATGATGACACGTTGATATACCTGTTAAAACACGTGTTAACACGTTGATAACATGTGTTAATAGCATATTTCTAAAATGTGTTGAATACATGTGTTGATTACACGTTACAACACGTGTTATCACAAAATGTGTTGATTGCACGTTCAAACTCGGGTTGATAACACGTTCAAACACGTCTTTAAAACACGTTCAAACACGTCTTTATAACACGTTCAAACACGTCTTTATAACACGTTCAAACACGTCTTTATAACACGTTCAAACACGTCTTTATAACACTTTCAAAACGTCTTTATAACACGTTCAAACACGTCTTGATAGGATTTCACAATACGAGTCGAAAACCTGGAAAAATGGTTTATATATAATCAGGAAAAAATACAGAATAAGGGTTTTTCAAGGAACCCGGGTAACCGGAAGTCTGCCGGTACGAAATGTAAAGTATATAAACTGTAAAAGAAATGTATGTGGGAAGTATAAAATGTATAAAGTGTTTGGCATTAAAGCTGATTGGTTGGCCCTCACCTTTAATTTCGCAACATTTTGTATATATTGGAAAAGGGGATATAATTCGTTAATCACAAGCTTGGGAATGTCCATTAATTAAGATTTACAATCTGGTTAATCCCCGGCGTAACGTTATGGTTCAATAAAAATGCTAATAAAACTCCAAAGTATACAATGCATTGTACAGAATTTATACGGAATAAAACAGTATTGAAATATTGACCTGGCTTTCGTGGGCTTTAATTGTCAGTCAATATTGGTTTCATGAAACTGGGATTAATTAATCTTAACTTAAGTGCTTCCTTAGGGCGTACTTAGAGTACTGGAATATGATGGGAAAAGTTTAAAATTCAACATAAAACTGGAATGGATTTGATTTTGGTTTAACCAAAATAAAATTTTCCGGATAATTGAGAGTCTATCAAAACGCAAAATATAGTTAATTTATTTTTTGTAAATTTATATTTATAAATATACTGATGAAGTATATTTTTCTTTCCAATAAACTCCGTTAGGTTATTATACAAATAATGCCGTTTTTCTATAAAAAAAAAATATAATTGTTTATCAGACAATATATCATGGTTTATCAGAAAATATGCCATGTTTTATCAGAAAATATACCATGTTTTGTCAGAAATTATACCATGTTTTACTAGATAATATACCATGTTTTATTAGAAAATGTACCATGTTTTTTCAGAAAATGCTCCGTGTTTTATCAGAAAATGTTCCACGTTTTATTAGAAAATATTCCAGTATCGATTAGAAATTATAGATAATAGGAACTTCCTATTCCTACTTCCGGAAAATACCAGAACTAAATTGTTCTGGTATTGTTCTGGTATTTTCAAAAAATGGCAACTTTTTCTGACGAATATAGGACAGATTTTTCAAAAGATCACTTTTAGTTTGGATAAAAATTATTTTTTCTAATAAACATTCTAATAAACATAATTTTAAATAAAAAATTTCAAAAGAGGATCATATCAGTGTATAAAATATAAATATTCTGATAAAATGCAATATTTTTTTTAATAAGTATAATTCTTGATAATTACTTCTTGATAATAAATTCCAAAAGACGATCTTGTATAAAATATAAATATTCTGATAAAAATATAAATATTCCGATAGAGAATACTCCGGAACAGAAAATAAATATTCCGATAGGGAATATAAATATTTCGATACAGAAAATAAATATTCCGATAGAGAATTATAAATATTCCGATAAAGAAAATAAATATTCCGATACAGAAAATATATATTCCGTTAAAAAACAATATCTATAAATGTAGAAGAATTTTCCAATATTTTTCCTAATGATACCATATTTGTAGGGCAAGCAAACTTAGTTGTACGTTTTCCGGATAATCGATCGTGCGCTTTTCTACGTAAACGACTTAGGCCTAACTCCTAAGATCCTTTGAATGCTTACTTGGACTTGAATTGGATGAATGGCGTGCATTCATTAGAGATTATGACATTCGTAAGAAAAGTCACGACCCTATACATCATACACTGTAAGTCGCTCACTTAAGTAGCTCTTAATTCGTTCTTATTTCGTAGATTGAGCCAATTTTGAAGTAATAAGACCAGAAGCATTTAGCCTCGATCGAGGCTTACTAACAGACATTCAATTAAGAGCTATATTTAGAAACGTCTATACATTACCCGGCATGCAACCAATAACAAATATACTTAGGGCGCACCAAGTGATATTCCAAATGCTAAGTAACGAGAACTATGCTCTACAAAACTTAGTAAACTTTACAAAAATTAGCTAAAAAATGTTTAGCTCATGATTTAATTATGCAAATAAAGCCGTATATGCCCATATCTCTGACCAATTATAAGTAGTTATGGCAGCATAGTCCTACATATGTATGTTCATATCTGATTGCTTAAAGCTCATGTATAATTTGGAATTATATTTCACCAGTTCAGTACATATTACTAAGAGTGGTGTATCGACCAATTTCCATATCTGCTAATTTCAAGGTCAAGTTTTTAACCATTTGCATTATACATGTATCTTGTTAGATATGGCACCGTATGGTGAATTAATTAAAAGATACTGAACCACGTTGAATCGTCCAGATATGGACATTGCAAGCCTATTTACATAACTCAAATTATACATTCATATCATTATAGATATGAGTACATTTATGTAACTCAATTTCTATATTTAGATCTGTGCATTTCTGGTCATATCGTGTTAGATATGGATATTCCAAGTCCATTTATGTAACTCAATTTCAATATTAAGATCTGGACATTTCTGGTTATATCTTGGTAGATATGGTCATTTGAAGATTATTAATGTAATTTAATGTCTATATTCCTATCTGGACATTTCTGGTCATATCTTGATAGATATGGACATTTCAAGTCCATTTATGTAACTCAATTTCCATATTTATATCTGGACATTTCCTTGGTAGATATGGGCATTCCAAATTTCTTTATGTAACTTAATTTCTATATTCATATCTGGTTATATCTTGTTAGATATGGCCATTTCAAGTACATTAATGTAAGTTAAATTATACGTTAATATCTGGGCATTTCTGGTCATATCTTGATATGACCATTCCAAGTCCATTTGTAAACCACTATTTCTATATTCCGATCTGGACATTTCTGGTCATATTTTGTTAGATATGGACATTTCAAGTCCATTTATGTAACTCAATTTCCATATTTATATCTGGACATTTCCTCGGTAGATATGGACATTTGAAATTCCTTTAAGTAACTTAATTTCTATATTCATATCTGAACATTTCTGGTCATATTTTGTTAGATATGGACATTTCAAGTCCATTTATGTAACTTAATTTCCATATTTATATCTGGACATTTCCTTGATAGATATGGACAATCCAGATTCCTTTATGTAACATAATTTATATATTGGAAATCTGGACATTTCTGACCATATCTTGGTAGATATATGGTCATTTTAAGTCCATTTATGTAACTGAATTTCCATATTCAGATCTGGACATTTCTGGTCTAATCTCGGTAGATATGGTAGCACATATTGAACTATTCAGATAATCTTTTAAATTCCTTTCAAAATGGCTTACTCGACTTCATTGAAAATATTTTTTATTTGAAATAAATAAAATTAAAATACAAAATATATTTGCGTAAGTAGACGCAATAAGAATTTGGTAAAGATAGGCGATGAATTTCATGCTAAAAATAGCCGAATCTGACATTGAAAAGAAAATCGATAAATTTTTAGGAGTTTAAAAGAGCTTACGTTTATTTTTATACCCAGAGATAATCTCCTTTCTTCAAACACTTAACTTGCTTTTATTTCGTTTTATATCAAAACATTTTCATGCAAATATTTCATCCTGGAGTAAACGCTGAAAGATGATTCGATGGCAAAGGGATCTTTACATGAACTTTAGACATTTATTCGATGAGTGGATTAGCTATGATAAAAGATAAATGATGGAAGGAATTTTTTTACAAAAAAAAGCCATTTAGTTCGATTATCCGGGAAAATTTGGAAAAATAAGTAACGTGGATAATCGAAACCAATTAAGAATTACGAGGAAATTCTAAAAAATTTGACATTTATGATAAACGAGATTGGGAAACTCATATCAATTTTATTATGTTTTTTAGAAAATGATACGTTGTTAATTATATACGAGTATTTATAAATATTTTTCGAAAAAATATATCGTTTTTTTACGAAAAAAAACAAGCACATTGAAATGTGATAACTTACCTGAAATTATGATATAGTTCAATTTTTTTTTTCAATTCAACTCAGTACCCTACAGTCAGCAACTAAATGCCATATGGTAGGGGGGTCGAGCCCATTTTCAGG
>JAQGAO010001280.1:0-25465 GCA_034697705.1 Ommatoiulus sabulosus
TGGGTTGATGGATTACACCCCCCTACCACATGGTATTTATTTACTGATAGTAGGGTACTGAGTTCAATTGAATTGAAATGAAATGCACAAAAGTTTAAAATATTTCGTTAAAAATTAATCGCTTTAGTTCATTTTCATTGAAATTTTTAGATTGTTTTTCATTCATTTCTTCATTTCAAAAAACGTACATCAACCGGGAATCGAACCCGGGCCGTCTACAAACTTTAACTGAAATGTTATAACGAACTTTATCTCTAAATTAAATCCTAAAACAAATTTTCTTACTTTTTAAAATTATAGAACGTGACAAAAATAAGATTCAATATATATCTTTAATTATATTTTTCAAATTGTTAATCTTATCTTCAAGTCAGGATCTTTGTTTTTTGTTTCAATATTTGTAAAATTTCCTCATACATAAGTTCGAGAATTTTTCAAAAAAACGAAATAGCTTCTTACTTACATTTTCTTTCAATCTTGAACATTTTTTAATCATATTCTCGCAAAAAAATTACTTCTATGTTTCTTTACTAATTTATGTTGAAATAATGCTCTAATTTGCAATTCATAAAATCATAAAATCAAACTTTTTCAAGTAACTTCGAATAAAATTTAATAAAATGGTGTCAGTGAATAGAGTATACGACCAAAGTGTCCAAGCATCGGTTGTATACTAAATAAACTGACGACCTGTGGTTGATTAAAAACTGCATCTTATCCTAAAACTACGTAAGTTAAGGTTGTTTTTTTTTAAAAAAATAGAATACAAAAATTGACCAGGAATCGAACCACAGTCGCTCACGTGGGAGGCGAGAATTCTACCACTGAACCACCGAACGCGTTGAATTAAAACTTCCGAGAGAATTTTGCGTACAATTTTAGATGCTAATAACGGATTTTTTTTTAATGATGAAAACAATCAAAAAAAATTTCAAAATTGATTTCAAGATGATCAAAGTAATCTTGCATCAAGTTGAACGTCCTGCTGTTTATTTTTGAATTTTTAAACCAACACACGACCAAGAAACACAAGTTAATTTTGTGTGCTAACGTTTCGACGCCATGCGTCTTTATTCAAGCCTGGATTAAAACAAAAAAAAAAACGAAAATTGTACATAAAAGCGAAAATTGTACATAAAAACACAATTAGAAATGTTGATTAATGCTAGATCACATTTACAAACTTAGTTAAATCACAAAGGGCTACGAATACAAATAAGTTACATTTTTGTTTAAGATACAAATTTCAGTTAAATCAACAAAGACAACTGAAAAAACGCTTACCCTAGCAAAAAAAAACGCTTAACGCTTATTCAATTTCTCGGCTCGTTTTTTTTTGTTTTTTGAATTAAGTGCTACAGTTCTAAACCTTTCTGATATTATTATAAACGATCATGTGCTCATGCAATTTTGTGTTAATTTATATGTATCGAAAAGTTTTGATTTCGACCAAATAAAACTTGAATTTCCTTTACTTGAAATATTTTCCCCATTTCTTTAAAAAAACGATTTTTTTTCTATTTTTACTCCTTTTTCTTTCTCTCCCCCATCCCTCTTTTTCACAACCGGTTGCTACACTCTAAAAAAGAGGTATACCAAATAGAACCTTTTAAGGTTCTTTTCCTGCTAGACCAGGAGAACCTTTTTAGGTTTTTAGGTACTTCAAATAAGGTTCAGTGCACTGAACCCTTTTAAAGGTTCCTTGTAAATAAAAGGTTCTTTATAAACTGAGAAGGTTCAATACATTGAAACCTTTAATTTGAAGGATTATTTTAAAAGTCAATTCTTTTTGGAATATTTCAGTTAACGGTACTGTATCAGTACTGTATCATCCATTCCGAAGTAGCAATGTGATTGCTATGTTCTCATTGTGAAAACGAAAAGGTATTAGGCTGAATAGCTGCTTTGAACGTTTTAGTTCAAATTTTTGAAACAACATCCACATGTACGAAAAGTCTAGGTAATTATTTAAAATTTAAATATGCACGTGATTGCTTGTGTTTTCGTCCTGAAAATCTAGTGCTTTTTAGATGTAACACTGCTATGACAAAGTAAAATCAAAATATTGGGCACAATGATTTGATCTGACCTAACCTATCCTATCCTAAACTGTCCTAAAATAAAACGTTCAAATTACTGTGCCAAACATTTCAATTTTTAGTTTACACTATAGCAGTTGTACATTTAAACAGAACTATACATTTTCAGGACGATAGCAGGCTATTCAACCGAATAGCATGCAATTCGTTTAATTCGTGAACTGAAATAATCCAAAAAAATTGCCATAATATAGATTTTATTTTCGAAATCCAATTTCCTAGAGCCAACAGTTATTCATAAAAAATGGTGTAACATTCCTGTAGAGATTCTCCAAGATCTTTAGAACTATGGAACCTTCCATAAAGGCCCGTAATAGTACGGTCGCCATTTTTTTTCATCTTTATGAAAAAAAAAGTGCGGAGTTTTTACAAAGAACCCCGAATGAACCTCAAACTTTTTAGAGTTTATATATGTACCGCAACTCGCATTTTAATTTTTTTTTAAACTTGCACTACGCGGTAAGCCGTGTGAAAACGAAATGATATTAGGCTGAATAGCTGATACATAACCCAGTTATTTGAACTAAAAAGTCTCGGTAATTAATTAAAATTTGAATATGCACGTGGTTTCTTGAGTTTTCGTCCTGAAAATCTAGTGCTTTTTAGATGTACAACTGCTATGACTTAGAGTAAAATCAAAATATTGGGCAACATGATTTGATCTAACCTAACCTATCCTAACCTGCCCTACAATAAAACGTTCAAATTACTGTGCCAAACATTTCAGTTTTTAATTTACACAATAGCAGTTGTACATCTAAAATTAAAAGTTCTTCGAAGCCTCTTTATGGGGAAGTAAAAGGGTGGAGTTTTTCCAAAGAACCCCGAATGAATCTCAAACTTTTTAGAGTTTATATGAACCGCAACTCGCATTTTAATTTTTTTTAAAACTTGCACTACGCGGTAAGTCGTTAGGGGTGGCTTCCAAGCTTCAATTTTAGTTTTATTTTATTTAAATTTTAAGTAATATTGTATTTAAAAATAAATTATATAAACCTCTAAAGGCATTTGTAAAAAAATTCAGCGTTGATCATCGAGGAAAACGATTTTGATATTATGCGTATTTGCTGATTTTCAAATCATTGACTTTTAAGCTTTTTTTATGTATTTTCTGTTTGTTAGGCAGACTTACGAGCGTACGAGTTTGGTAATATTTAAACGTTATTGTTATCTGATACAAATATTGAATTAGTTGTACTACGTGTATCAAATGACCCTGTTGGAAATAAATAGGGTATCAGTGTGATGACGTTAGCCACTCTTAAGTGTAATATTTAATTACTCGCAATGTATTATCAATTAACTGGTAAGCCAAAATTTCCGGTTAAGAAATTTTTTTTTGATTAAACTTGATTTTCAGGTTGTAGTATCTAAAATGCTCGATGATTAAGCCGTTCTGAATTCACAAAAATTCAACGTCTTACAAATCTTACACAATCTATTTATTTGAGTAAATTCAAAAATTAAAACGGATTTTTGGCGTTAATTTATCACCGAAATGTTTGCAACTGAAAATTCACACAGCTGTTTGTGGCCTGTTGATATTGATGGTCGAAATATTTTCAACTAATGAGAGCAGTGAAATTCGTTATTTGAAAGCGATGTATTCGACAATTAATTATTTCTTTGTAATTTGTAAATTGTTATAACTGTTTTTCTTTTTCTAATTCGATTAACATCTTTAGTATAATAATAATATTAAGGTACGATTTTATAATGCAAGTTTAAAAACTGTGTTATGTGGATGCTAGCGTAACTTCAATGACAAAGACAATCGAAATTAAGTCTAAGCAATATACTGTAATCACAAAGATGCAACTTGTTAGCAGTTTACTTTAGTTAATTTTCAGGGGACAAATTGAACAATTTACTAAAATTCGCATATGTCAGCCTTTTTTGTGATGTTTGTCATTTCACAAAATATTAGTTATACGTCTCTTGAAAGTCTGCAATACGTCGTTATATCGTTTCAGGGTGTTCTCCGCAATGAGACAGCACTGTCCACTCTCCCAAATCATTTCTAGGTTAGCTTCGAGAATAAGGAGTGGCATTGAAGTAGTCCAGTTATTTCTTTTTATCTGCTAGCTAAAGCGTCGTAATTTAGTAGTTCAACACATTTCTGTTAGGTGGAGCTTAAAGCAATTGTCAATTGCTGGCCCACATTTAAATGCTTAAAATGTAGATCACGTTTACTCTAATTACTTTTCTTACCAGGAATTACTACGTAGATCTTTATCTACAAACTTGTCTGCCATTGTTGGTTTAGAGGAATGTTGTCAATTGTTTGCAGTGCATTTGAATTTATCGTAATAGTAATTTCATTGGAGGTTGTAGCATAGTGTTCTATACGTAATTACCAAAAAAATTACATAATTATTAAAAGCACGAGCGTTATAGCAAAAATCTCGTTAAAATACATAGAAGAAATTCCAGCAGTAAAATTACGTAATTTCACAGCATACAAAATCTCAAATTCTCTAAATTATTAATGCTAATATTATGCCAAGAGTTGTATATTCGTCTTTTTCTTTAAAATAAACTAAGTTTAATCGTGTCAGCACTCAATCAAATTTTGTGCGCGCATGTTTGTAAAATTTGGACACACCCTAGCCTGTTTAAAACAGTTGCTAATTTACTAAATTTGTTGAATATCTTGCTTTTCTAGTCTATAATGACAAATTTTAAAAGCTTATTTGTATCATTTAAAATGTTACTTATTATTAAGTATCGATTTTAATGTTTCGGATTATCTTCGTCATCGGAAAACGCAGTTCGATTAAAGATATACTGTAATAAACTGTAGTATTATTATGTTTATTTTCTTTAAGTTGGCCACAATGCCCCTATACAGTATACTGCATATATGATAATCTGACGAAACACGTGCTGGTGGCTCAAAATGCTAATCAGATTGTCTAGAAACTTTGTTTCCATCTCAGACTTAATTGATATACTATGCGCCCTGAATGAGTTTATAACATATTATTAAGCTTGTAATTTAAAGTTCGGCTAAAGACTTTTTTATGGTGTTTGGACGTTTGTTGCAGTCCTCTGATCACGTGATCATGTGTGAATTCAATGTACGAAATAATAATCTTTCTTCAACGTTTGAAATCTCCGTAGTGCTGACCTCGACCGTAGGATATTTAGATATGATAGATTCTTTCCATAATTTGAAAGAATAAAATTTTATGTAACACTTTCTGCATTAATCAAAATATATATGTACATGTACATGTAGATTCGAACCATATCCCCGTTTGTTCATAGTTTTTATGTAAATTGTTCTCATTTTAATGCTCATAACTCGAACGTCTGCTTTGTTTTCTAACCTCTTCTAAATCTAAATATAATCCGTCGTAGTTTTAAAATGTGAATCTAATTTCTTTCGCATGCTAAAAATGCTTTAGGTTACTAATTGTACAATTGGCTTAGTTGTACGGTCTCATTTCTGTCTAGACTTAATTTTAAACATATTCCAAGGTTTTTAAAGTTCGCTTTACTCGAATACGGTATATATATTGACATACTACGTAAATTGTCAAAGATGAAGGTTCCAGATATGTTTCTAGGTTTTTCTGTGTCTGAAACTCTTGAATATAATTTTAATACGTCTGGCGTGCTGGGCTGTAATTCAACTTACGTTATTCGTAAAACCTGATTTGAAAATAACTGGAATCGTACGTCAAATTGCGTATTTATATATTTAAATAAATAATTATGAAAACAAAAAACACGTATATACACCTTATTTTTTATTCAAATACGCTGTTTTTACATGAATACTTTGGAAAACGTTGTACAAAATAGCACATTTTTTTTTGTTTTTGTTTCTTTATCATTTTATCGGCGAGTATATTATGCGTAAGCGTAGCATTGGGCGCAAAAATGCACACAGAAAAGCATTTGAGGTAATATTAATCGCGTATTTACATACCTTAGTAAAAAAGCAGTAATTGCATACAGTAGGTATATTCTTACGGTAACGACAGATAAGTCCACAGAAGGCGCTTCGAATATTTTTCCGTGCCATCTGTGGACAGAATTCGCTAACGTGGGGAATACAATAGAATAGAATACCTAAAACTTTGTAAGCTGATGTGTAAAATGGATAAAGGTGATGATACTTTTTCGAGCTTATTTGTTCAGATGCGTATGGGAACATATTAGATATAAGCATGCTAAATGTTTCTTGACATATGAATTGAAATTCACATCGTTCATTGTATTATTTACAATGCAGAACTGTTATCACAGGTTATAATGCCTTCAATTAAGTGATAAATAATTGAAATATATAATGATTCCTGAGTTGTTTTTTGCCAAAAGACCTTAACCGTAGTAGCCGCCCGCGTAGGGATTGCCCACGTTGTAAGAGTGATGACCGTGGGTTCCTCCAGTGATGGCTGACAGTTGCTGAAGTTGCTTGCGTTGGGCGTCTTGATCCCTCATGGCGTGTTGCTGGATGGTCTGGGCCAGTTGTGCTTCTGCCACTGGGTTGTAGGTGTTGACCCTTGGTCGAGTGGCGTATGATTGTTGGTATGGAATGGGGCGAGGCGCCGCATAACCTTGCCAGTGTCCAGCTTGATGGACTGGAGCTGCGGCTCGGGCCTGGCCAGGAACGGTGTCCCCAACAGCGCGGTAACCGTGTCTGTCAGCGATGTAGTTGACCGTTACTGGTTTGCCATGGGCATCGACGTAGCTGTAACTGCCTTGGACACTGCCATCTGGTGCCACTGATTGTTGGCGGGATTGTCCGTCTGCTGTGGCATACCCGAAGTTACCCACGGTGTCTTGGGAGATATGGCTGACGATCGTGTTCTGGTAAGGGTTAACTCGGGCGGGTTGATACCATTGAGCGGAGGCGAGGACTACTCCTGCCAAAACAAGTATCACCTAAAATGATATCAAAGATGCCAATTTCAACGATTGGGTTAAAATGATCGGTAAACATTGTTGTATTTTTGAATAAAGTTTGTGACGGCATTTAGGACATTCTTATACGATTGTTTTGTTTTATGAAAAAATTGCACGTGCTACTCATTTCTAAAATATAAAAAAGTTCGCCTGTTATTGCTACTCATATTTTTTTTAAAAGTAATGACGTAAAGAAAAATTGATTTTTGACTTAGCAATAGCAATTGACTTATTTGTGGTGAAATATATTATCGTTACAATATTATAAAGTATACTTCAGACTTGGGTTGGCATTATAAATATGTTTAGAATATTAGAAGAGCTAATTTTAATAGCAATTATATCGTACCAGCAAACGTTACCTGCTTTTGACAACAAAAAAAGAATCCTAAATGTCTTTAAAGTACGCTGCAAGATATACAGTTCTTTAAACAAACTGAATTATCATCAGTTTTTGTATGGGGTTGTAGCGCCTATAACAAAGTGCTTGTTCACTATTTTTTGCACATCTCATCGGTATTCTTAAACATACAGTATACTAATGACTAGAAATATTTTAATAATTACTGCACCGATTCTAACGGCTGCCTATAGTTACTGATGTAAACGCAACCACTGAAGAGATGCATGCGAAAACGTCTTAAGAATAGTTAATTCAAATTCTTTAAATTTAGCAAATTTTGCACACAAAAAAAAATTATTCTGAGCACGCGTGTATTTACTAAATTTTTCACGTTTTCCATTTAAATTCCTTAATTCTTCAAAGTAAATGCAAATTGGCCGAAAGTTTTCATTGCCAATTGCCTAATTCTTGCGAGACGATTGAACTCTGTGCCCACACAGCCTGTGTGTGGGACCCTTAGGATGTTTTTAAAATTACAAATAAGCGGTTAAAAGTCCATTGCTTACCATAGAAAACATGGTTGAAATTTGCACGAATCTGTGCAGAAGCTGCTATTCCAGAAGAATGAGATGCTACTCCTCCTATCTGGACTCCTTTATATACGGAAGCATCTTTGCGATCCGTTTAACCGTGACCCAATTAGGGAACATAGGCGTAGCTCTCTTTAGTCCACCATTTCATGTATTCATCTCAAGGTTTCACTATCCTAAGGGAGATTCTTTCCATCTTCATTGGCTGATATCGTTTTTTCAAAAAAATGTTTTTAGACGTCCGTGGAAATACATGTAGTTTTGTACAGTAGGTAGGTTTATTTATGGACCCGTTAGATACAAAACTCGGTTTTCTAGATGACCTCATTTTTTTGCCTTAGGAATGACATGGGCTTGGGAGGAGCGGATACTCCCAAAATCCGTTGCTAAATCATTAAATCGACACGGGGTTTTCTGATTTCTCAACGTCTGTTGTCGGACGTACGTGATCTATTATCTTAATTACATATCGCCAATCGTAAGTTTACTTCCATGGAAATTTTCACGTAGTCTGTCACTGGTGAGCTGTTCGGATGTTAATTTAGACCTTCAGTTTTTTTCTTGGAGTCAAGCCGTGACTGTAACATTCTACCACTTCGAGTACCAAACCTTCTTGTATTTCTTTTTTCTTTTCATATTTCCTAAATTACGTTTTATTATAAATCTTTATTGTCTTATCTGATTTCCCTTCTTTAAAAGTGCTATCTGTCTGCGACTTAACGATCGGCTCGGTATTACAAAGATCTGACGCTGATTAAAACTTCCATTAAGCGAAATTGTCATCGAGTAACTGAAATGGCAGCACTTGAAGACCTTCGAGACTTTGAAAAAAACACGATATCCGCCATGCATTTATTAGTGTAATTACCCAAAAAAAAGCGCATCGAGTTTGATGTACACTATAAAAATCGATCCTGGTTTCTCCGTTCGTAAGTAACAACGCCTCGAATTTGCATGGAGGGCGTCTCAACCTAGATACGCACCTCTAGAAATTGAAATGCCGTTAATTTGTTTACGACACTTTTTTTGTAGGGTATGGCACCAAAACCTGGCGGCGAGGCAATTTAAAAGATTGATAATTTTCATTTCCTAGCATTTTTTAATTCTAAACTCAACAGCCCGAAATGGTAATTTAAATATTTTTATGACCGAGGTAAGCCACAGAATGATGGTGAAATTTCCAAAATTTTTACGGAGCTACCGAAGGCTCTTACCTGCCCGAAAGCGAAGGCGCACCTTGTTTTTTGGGCGTTCATACCGCTTTTCGACAAGCTTATTTGCGCTTTAATTTCTTAACCTCTTAAAAACAATATATTGACGGAGATAGAAACTTTAAAAAAACTACGATTCATTAGTATTTCGAAGAAATACGCAAGAAAACAGTGTGATCCGAGGCTTGTGTGTACATGTACGAAGTTGAAATGAGTTTTTTAAAAAAAATGATATTTTTAGAAGTTTTGCTCGTAGGTTTCTGTTATTAGTGATTTCTATAAAATTTACTCACATTCTAAAACGAATCGACGTTTGTACTATTACAGTCGAACTCCTGATAAGTGGAAACTGACCCACATCGAAATTGTGTCCACCTATCCGGTTTTTTCACTTATCGGGTTTTTGCGGGATGCGCTCAAATTAGATCAGTTTCTGCCCAGGTTAGTCAAATACAGTGGAGCTTAATGTCTTAGAAGAGCAATTATTGATAAAAAACATATACTGTAACCAAAGATTTATAAAGAATACATGTACATTCAGCAGTAAGATCTAGCAATAGAATAGGAGAAACAGTAAAATATACATGTACTTCGTTTCTTGTCTTTGTTTTCGATGTAAGGGTGTCAGGAATTTCGATCTTTTTTTCTATATTTAGAGATGTAGGATTTCTTTATGGATGTGACATAATATAGTAAATGTACTGTTTATCTCCCTTTCACATAAGTTGGATACAGTACTCAGTCACTTAGAAATTGGGTAGACCAAAAATATTCCACACTTTAGCTCGATAGACAACCTAATGAATCCATTAATGTGAACAACTTTCTTAAGTTTATGCTAGAATATTTACCATTTTCATCAAGTTTTTGACCAACATAATACTAAACAATGTACTTAAAGTGGTTAATATTGTACAGTAAATCCGTTTAATAGTGTAGAATGAAAGGTGCGATTTTCTTCAATTCTGGTAAATTGTAATTCATGCACATTTACACTGTACGGCACTCACCTTTCCAAATCTATATATATAAAGAAGAAAACGCATCCATCTTGTGGAGGGCAGCAGTTATTTTTGATCCACGTATCCGCTTGCTCCAAAATTTTCCATCAATACTCTGGAACACCTGGGAATTAAACTAGGGGGTTCGCGATCCGGAAAATATTACCCCTTCCCCATTGTCGCACATTTTATCACATTTCGTCAACCAAAATGGTCGCCCAATGCTCTCAAACATGTACGTTTGGTGTGCGAATAGCAAAATTGGACACGACAAATTCGCGAAATAAAGGGTTTCGCAATTTTGGTCTAATACCGTCTGCAATACCACTAAGAGATACCGGGCGCTTGCGACTGGAAAAACTTTTGTTATGAACGTACCCTAAGCCTCTAACTGAAACCCCAGAAACTGTGGCAACAAAATATTTACCCCCACACATTTTACGGTACAACATAAGTTTCCTAGACTAAATTTGACAAAATAACAACAACATTGTAGGCTATTAAAATTCACTATTAAATAAAACAAAAAACAACGGGGCGTACGTGTCTTTTCTTAAAATAATTAAAATGACAGTAGTTTCTTAAAAACGACAGCTTTTCCAAAAGTATTCAAATCTCATCAATTCTTAATAATTGCGACGATTATTTGTATAAAATAAGGGTTGAGGGAAAGAATAAATTTTAATATTGATATAATTACGACAAATTATTTGGCCGCGGCTTCAGGCCCCCCAACCCCTAGGGGCCCCAACATTAAATTTTACCAAAATAACTATTGAAAAAAGTAATTGTTTGTGAAATTTCATGAAATATCGTCAAATTTGGTGAAATTTCGACAAACTTCACCAAAAATAACAATTGCAAAAGTAATTTTTTTGTGAAATTTCGTGAAATATCGTCAAATTTGAGGAAATTTCGTCAAATGTCACCAAAATAACAATTGCAAAAGTAATTTTTTGTGACATTTCGTGAAATATCGTCAAATTTGGGAAAATTTCGTGAAACATCGTCAAATTTGGTGAAATGTCGTCAAACTTTACCAAAAATAACAATTGCAAAAGTAATTTTTTGTGAAATTTCGTGAAATATCGTCAAATTTGGTAAAATTTTGTCAATGCTCGGTAAAGAACTTCAATCGATTAAATAAAGAGGTTTTTACGCGCATCACCTGCTCAAATTTGATGCGCCTGTAAATTTTTCTTTGGTAATTACATGCTTATGTACGTGGTCGCCCTTAATTATTTAGCTAGAAGCAAGAAATGGTGGTATTTATTGAACCGCAATATTTTTTACTAAACTTCTTGATTCACATTATACATACATTAACGCCGGTTTTAATATTATCTTGCAGCATTGATTTATGCATGCATAATGATGATGATGCTTGGGTCATTAGGCTGGTTTGAGCAACAAATTCGTTGCCTTTATCATTTAACTAGAAGATTCATTTTTTTAACACTGCTATGTTCCAGACAAATTCCGCTACAGTACTTTTCTGCGTGTCTACTGTCTGTTACAGTGTAACCCATGTTTGCATATTGAAGTTACTGTATGTTTATTTGCAGTCGTTAAAATTATCAAATAAACGTTGCGTCTTTTTGGAGCAAATGCTCATTTTTCCTTAATCAATGCAGACAAAGATAAAATTATCGGATAGCTGATTGAACACCAGCATGTAATCTGCGTAGTGGAGCATCTGATACAAATTTTCCTAATGTAGACTTGGGCATTATTTCATTCTATCTACAGGTGTAGTTGAAAACGATGACTTATTTTAATTCAATGCAATTAAAATCCATATATTCAACTTTTCAAAGATTAAAATCAAAGAAGCTGAATTAAAAAAGAAATTAAAAAAGAAGAATTTGGGGTTTGGTTCATGTCGGTAAACAATTGTAACCAAACTTGTCTTCAATGCTATTTATTAGCTTACTTGCATGCTCATTAACTTAATTTTGTTTCCCATGGCATTGATTCATTTGACACATAATCACGTTTTACTTATTGGCCGTGTAAAAAAAAATTGTCTGAAATTGAACCTTGGAAAAATGTGCATTTGCAGACGTGTGCATGATTGCTTGCTAATCAGTCTTACGATAGGCCTGCCATTGTGTAGGATTAATGAAAGCCATTAATCGTTGAGAACCAGATTCCTTATTATTAATCCTTGAAATTGCACGCATGCATAAATGGTAAATAGGTAGGACTTTGGGTGCGTTTTGCATTTGCAAATTTATTTTTAAAGAGCATTCCGATCAGAAATTCCATTTTATTTTTAGATTAACAGGTTCTATTTCATATTGGATTTTAAATGTATTTTTACAGTAGCAAGTACGTTGTGTATTATTTGTGCATACATGCTGCATTCATTTGAATTAATTTGAAAGCGTAAAATTAAATTTAATTAGTTGACATCCAAAGCGGGTTTTACTGTTTAATATTTTATGCTATAACAGTCGTTTGGTGCAACTGATATTCTGTATTACGTGTATGTTTAATATTTAACTTTATTTTCCAAATTAATGAAATTAGACTTAAAATATGTTTCGAATTTCTTCAAAAATTTGTTACTGATTCTTGAAGGAATTTTTTCATTGAAAATTTAAAGACACATATGGATGATTTTAAGATACACTGCATTCCATGGATCATTGACTCTTTTTATTAAATGACGCAGCAAGTGTACATGTTCTGTATATTTTATCATTCTTAACTACATGTTTTGAGATGAACATGTCACAATGCCATAGGAATTTATTTAATATGTTTAACACAATGACCAAATATCATTGTAATTTGGTCTTCGTATCGAATAAAAATAACCAAACTATGATAGTTATAAGTTTTGTATAGTTCTGACGAAATGTTAACGAATTTTGTCCAATAACGTAATGCTCCAGGAATTTTCTTAAACATTTATATTTGCTTGTCACATGTCATATTTCTTAATTAAGAATTCGAATAAATGTAAGAACATTTTCAGATGATAGTCTGGCATGCCCATAAATCGATGCAAAGTTAATAAATGTTTTAAAGTTTCTAAGATTAAAAAATATACAGTATATGGCTTCGAGTTTTAGCAATTTAAATTTAGATGAATCCAAATATTTGAATTAAAATATTTTAGATATAAATGCTCGCATTTTGTCGAATTCAAGTAGTTTGATTTTTATATTGACCCATTAGTTATTAATTTTTCTTGAAATTTACAAATACAGAGAGAATTATGCCAACATTTTTGTCTCTGTGCTATGGTTTGTGCTAGTGGCTGAAAATTAAAATCTCCTTGGTGAATCCATTACTATTTTTTTCAGTTATCATTAAAGTCAACTTCTTTCATTGAATTTATACCATTTATTTTTATGAACTGGCGCTGAAGTCCCATTTCTATATACATTTTTTTATTTAATTTGCTCTTATTCTACAGAATACAAATACCACAATGCTTCAATGCTTCCAAGCTGTTACAGGATATGAAATAATACAAAAATCTGAAGTGTTTCTCAACGCAGATATCGTTTGCAGTATTTGAACTATAGGCTTGCAGAGTATGTCGAAGTACAGTGGAAGCTAAGTTAAGAATCTGAACTACAGATAGGGAAAGTAAGATCGATTACAAGAAGAGAAAAGATAGTCATTAATAGTAATCAGGCAGATAGAAAGCTGTAGGGAAAAGATAATTTAGTCCACCTTCTCATCGTCTATTGCACATGCGATCCTCTGGACTAAACTATTTCTGTGTATAAATATCAACTAACGAGGAACTGCGCGAGCCTTTCTCCACATCATCTTTCTGGCCTTCAGGACCTGCGATACTAAGGTGGTCAACCGGAAGAAGCATTCAAATCTTGAGCGAGTAAAGCGTAATTATTAGTTTATACGTTCTCTGATTCTCTTTTAGCAAAGGTACGTTCATGGCACTGCATACAACAATACATAAGATGAGATTTTAGTATAAAATATGAATGCATTACAGACTATGCAGAAGTGCCTAGAAGTATCACAGGATTATTTCTACACCATATATAATGCCTTCCGACAAACGATATCTAAGTTACTTCCGGACGATGATTTCATTCCTGAGTGCGGCGCATCAGCGTCGTTCTTTAACCCTGGAATCCAGCGAATGGGTTGCCGAAGCTGAGGAAGGCTTGAGGCTGGCCCTGAGGCTGGACTGGAGCCTGGACGGAGTGGGTGGTGCCGGTGATGGCGTTAAGGGCTTGCAGCTGTTGGGCTTGGGCGGCCTGGTCTCGTTGAGCGTGTTGCTGGATGGTCTGGGCCAATTGGGCTTCAGCTACTGGGTTGAAGGTGTTGGGGTTTGGCTGGAGTTGCAGGGGAGCGGCTGGCTGCACTTGCTGGAAGACCTGAGGTTGCAGGGTCTGGAACTGAGGTTGTGGCTGGGGCTGGGCAGCGAAGGTGGCGTGCTGAAGAGGAAGAGGAAGTTGGGGTGCTCCGCCGGTGCGGGTGGCGTAAGCAGTGTGGCCCAACCAGCGACCACTCTCTTCGAGGTTGGCGTGTCCTCTCCATTTGCCGTCTTCCACTAAGGGCGCTGCTTGAGCTTGAGCTTGCGGTTGAGCTTGGACTTGGAAGGGATTGATGAAGAAACCAGCTGGCCCGAATTGAGCTTGAGCAGCGGCTAGGGCAACGCCCGCCAACAGGACTGCAACCTGCAATGGAACGTATAATATGATTCAGTGTAAATACGAATGAGAAACCCAACATCAGCTGACTGATATTTCTAGTTAGAGCGAGAGGCTCGTTTCTCGTGGGTTATCTCAACACCGAATGATGAGCAATGTCTGCTAACCTTTACAGAATATTCATTAAATGATTTTTGCCTAAAGTTCGCACCCATTCGTGGCGTCAAAAACAATCATTGCAGAATTATTACAGAGAGGGAATTCATTCGAGATAATTCATTAATGCATTTGATATGAGAATTGGAAAAGATCATGCCGGTGCAGTCGGCGAATAATGCCGGCTTCATTAAAATATGCTTTGACACATTTTGCAGCTAGCGATTATCAGATTTGTTTTCACAATTTGATTAATTCTATTAATTGTTAGATTGGTGGGACACTATCAGATCGTTTGAGATTTTATATGATTAAATTGTAGGCAAAAATAAATTTATTCAAGATGAAATTATTCATGAAATTTATGAAAAATTTATTCATTAGAATATCAGAATTATGCCAATTCTTGCTGGGAATGTTTAACATTAGGCAACTAATATATTTCGAAAAAGTTATTTTAAAAAAATGTTTGTCCAATTTGAACGACAAACAAATTGCAATTAGAATTGTTAAGTTTTTCGAGCCATTAGAAACTTTCTCACTAGTTAAGCCACATGGTAGAAAAGCCTTAGTTTTCCCAACGATTGCGAGTGTTGTAAAGTAAATCCATGCTTACCATTGAAAACATTGTAGTATGTTCTGTAAGGTAAATCTCTCCAGAAGCTGCTATTCCAGAAGAATGAGATGCTCTACCATACCTCTGGTCCCCTTATATACGAAATCATCTTGGCTAACTATTTAACCGTGACCTGATTAAATTGTAGGCGTTGCCCCCTGTCCAGCGCTTGAGAGGTCCTTCTCAAGGTTTCTTGCATTAGGAGGACTATTTCTTATCCATTGGTTAAACTTTGTGCCGGTTTTTTTCCAGTTTGGAAAATTCGCCATTAATACGAATCCGAATCCGATGACCTCATTTTTTTTTTGACATCGAACCTTTATGGTTTAAGGTGGTCTAGCTCCCAATTGGAAGTTATTTTATCGACGTATTCGTTGGAGCTTAGTTTGGTGTGGGGAATTCTGGCTTGGCTCGATATACATTCATTACCGGTTTTGATGCTGGAAATTAGAAGGAAAAAAAATGGAAATTTAGGCCTTCAAACCTCATACATGTAGGTAGGCTCGCGTATACTAATAGGCTCTTCCTATGTCAGTTTTTTTTACGTTTTCATTTAAAAACATAGTCTAATTAACAGATTTTTGCAAGATTATCAGGGCTGTGGCGTAGGTTTAATTAGGTCTGCGGAATTTAAGCCGGCCAATTTATTTGATAAAAAAAACATAACGCTGCTTGTACAGGATGATTGAAGAGAAAACCTTCCTATAAATATAGGCTTGAATTTACTATATCCTTTATTAATTCAAAAGGGTGAAAAAAAATTCTGGTTGTCCTTTGGTGTCCATGGTGAAAGTGTTCCAGATTCTTTGCGCAGATTTTCCCCCCACCTAAAAGCGAGGCAGGCGTTTTAACCTAAATGCATGCACTTGAAGAAACCTTCCATGGGAAAATGTTTGCGGTCAGTTTTAATACCGTTCTCCAAATTTAGTATTCAAATACGCGATTGCAGCAAGACTTGTCGTCAGTGCCAAAGCAAGATTTACATTTCGGCAAATGCAGCTCATTAGCGAGAGTTGCAATACTGCGACTAAATTGATTAATTTGACACAATTTTGTTGATTTGGTAATTTCTCGAAGTCAAACCTCCCTTAGTGTGCACCGCGTTGACTTGACAGCTCCTCAGTCTGGGCAATTTATTCATGAAGATCATTAATTATTTTTAACGATTTTCCATTATTATAAAAAATTTAAGATGGTAAGGCTAATATTAAAGCAATAACTCCGAATTATAAAAATATAAGCAGAGTTATACAAATAGAACTAACATGCATTATTATGTTTCAGATATAGCATTTTCTCGGAAATAAAACAAAACCGCTATATTTAAATATGGAGCAAATGCTCTTGATATTGTGAAGAATATTTGATGAGGGTCTAAAATTACTATTGGTTTACTGGAATAATTTCAAATTATGGCTATGAAAGACATCAGTTTCTGGCAACCCTAAACAATGAAAATTGACAGCTAATGAAGTCCATCTTTCGTTTAAAAACGTCAAAATTATACATCTTAATAGCATGATTTGTGTTTAGTTTTATTGGTTGTCATCTATGCCCAAGTTAAAGAGGTGTAGATCAGTCACTTTTGTAATTTATACAGAAAAAAGTGAAATGAATTACTTGGTTCAATGTTTTTTTCTTTGATTCTGATCTTGTTTTTAGTTAGCTTTAACGCCACTAATGGTATCAAGTCTGTTTTTTGTCACTAGACATTTTATTTCTATGCCAAAAAACCTAAAAATCTAGAGCAGTTTTAATATTACTGCTGTATAAGTGATTTTCTTAATTTCAAATCAAATTATAAAATAAGGCCAAGAATCGGTATGCTGACTGGGCTTGTATTTGATTGAAGTCACTTTCTCAAATCCTACAGGTAGAAACATTAACTACAGTTAATTGGGAACTTGAGTGAATGCGAGATAACGAAGTCTGGTATTATTGAAATGCAATTTAAAATTCTTGCAAGGTCTGACCGACTTGATTTATTATGTTAAAAATTGCAAAATTAACTAAACGCGTTGGCTGGACATTTCTCGTGTTGCGAAATATCGCTTGCTTTTAGCCAATTTTTGAGAATAATTAGCTAAAGACATATTTCCACATATATAAATCATGAAAGGGTTGATTACTACCGCCTTGATCTACAGAATGAGTCATCATTCAAAATATTTCCAACGATGTGATTTCTCAAAGAAAACTAGTGTAAAATTTATTTTGTTCAAGATGTCATTCAGAGATTGCAAAATAAAGTGAAAATGCAAGCTTGAAATACGCCATAAATGTCGATCCTATATATTTACAAAAAACGTTTTTTGTCAGTACTTTATCGCGCAATTCATAAGAACAGTATTTAACTTTGTAGCACATATTTACATTAACCTTCCGATTATCTTCTGGTGGAATAACCGTGTGTTTTTGGGTTTTTTTTTTTTACTTTTAACAATTTCATCAGTCATTAGCGAAACCAGTCATCCAAGGAGATAACTTTAAAAAAAATTAAAAACACCGCAATTTTTAAAATAGTGAGACGAATTTTTCAATTTTATTTAATACAGTGCTAGCTATCATAGGATAGGCTATGTATTTTACCTTGTACATTTTTCTTCGGTTGCAAGTGAACACGCTTTAATTATCACAACTATACTGCGTTTAGCTTCTATTTATTTGATTTACGAGTTGTCATGCCGGCGTTTTATGTTTATTAATGTAAATTTGTTTATACGATTTCTAAGTTGAGGAACATATGCTTTAGAATCCTTCTTTTAGGCGCGCGTAACTGTTTTTCCATAATTTCATATGCAGTAGGACGTTTACTTCTATGAATCATGAGGCAGTGACTTGACTTTTACGTGTGGGATGCAATTGTTCTTTCTTCCTAAACGTATTTCCCATAGCCAGTGGGCACAGTGATCTACATTATATTAAAAGGAAACTGACTAATGCATTTGGTCAGTGAACTCTTGGGTAGTACAACTGTCATGAATTAATTTTAAAGCAGGTAGCATACTGCGCGACAGTTAGGCTTCATAGAATACTCAAAAAACATTTTATTCACAAAGTATTGTTTAATTTCTTCGTATTTGTCCGGTTACATGTTTTGTTTTTCGCGCCAACGTGCAAATCGACAGTATTCGCAACAATCGCCATTAATTAAACTTTTGATAAGCTATCAGTAAATTAATTATTCTCAAACCCGCGGTAGTATCGTTTTAATTACAAGTTGGAAATCCCAAATATTTCCGTTAGCTGCAATTTAAATAATATTGCCTACTCATTTCGTTTGTCTTATATAATCTGGTTAACAAATCCAATGTGTTTGCAATCAGGTGGTCGAAATCTGTGTTTTCCAAATATTTGCAATTGGAATTAAATCGAGTTCTGAACTTGATCCTGCTCTACATTTAACCAAGCATTATTTTTGCTCACGCTTCTAATTGAATACACCTCCGTACATTGTTACCGACCTTGATGCCAAGATCAGACTTGCCATACATTCTAATGACTCTTATTGCTATGCATTGGTCATCCGCCATGATTTCCTGATTAGGCTTCAATTGGTACATAAAAATGTACCGTTATCATTTTTGAAAGGATAATTATCCCTCAGATACAATCTTCTGATTTAACTTTCAAGTCGTGTACTGCAAACGTTAACAATTAAGGTTTGATTAAAATCAGCAATATGACAACCTGTAAAGTCGACTCCCTAGTGTCTACAAATTAACCCCTCGTGGCACCTTTCTAATTAGGAAAGGTCAGACTAAAATCAATTTTCACGAAAGTATATTAAATTGGCATGTTAATTTTTCGTCGAAACATACATGTATATCTGGTGCAAAAAAAGTAATGAACGTTTGTAAACTATTAATGAATCTCTTGCTATCGAAACCGTGAATGTAAAATTATTCACTCCACCGGTATCCTATTGGGCTTCATATATTGTCATTATAAGTCATTCATTTGTAATATTTGAAAACATTTAATATACGTTATTTAAGTAAAGTCGTCAATTTATAAACAAAGTATAAATGTACTGCGGACATTTCAGTTAAAAAGCAAGAGTATTTATTCAGGAAATAATGCTTTGATGTTTATAGTAAATGTTCTAGTTTTAACTTGTAGGATTACAGCTGAGGCTATTGCCACGTGGTATTGTTCAATTAAAATGCCTTTTGCCAATTTAGTCAAATATGCGCGTTATATGAAAATTAACTTTTGTTTCAACAATATTTCAGAAAAACTTTTTTTTTACCTGAGGTTTATTAAAATCGAAAAATCGAAAACTTCGAAAATCCCAGATTGAATTAAAAATAGTTTAGCAATGGGAACAAATATAAAATGCTTCATTTGAAACAGCTAATTTTCCTTTCAAATTTTGCCGCTTTCACAGCGAACGAATAAATTTCGAACGATTTGTGGATTGCAACATGATTTGATTGTTTTTCCTAACAATGAAGCGAGACTTCTTATCCTCAACTTAATTTTCATTTTATGCAGCTCAACGTTTCGACAAAAACTTTGTCTTCCTCAGGAGCTGACAATAAACAAATGACAATGACAAATGAACAATTGATATGAAATCTGTTATTACACAAATAAATTTTCGTGAAGACACCCATGAATTGCAGCATAAGATTATCTCAATTCAATAAATTTAGCAAACGTCACACAGCATGAATTTTCTATTGAATTTCACCAAGCACCTGATAATGGATCGAATATTCAGTGTTGCCTAGTATTTTTTTTAAAAAAAATACATATACTATAGTTGAATACAGATTTATTTAGTGAAGCGTGTGATTTTTGTTAATTCCGATTCAATATGTTATTTAAAAAATAAATTTAAAAGAATACTTGAATTATTTCCATTCATAACTTATTTAAAATTAGATATCATATTTGAAGTCATAACTATAATATGCATTCGCGTGACTTTTACAGGGACGCATAAATTAGCCTAATTATCTTGCTAGTTACACGGACTCTCTTGGTATCGATATACAAGTATTTATGGCTAGGTGATGGCTTAAGCTATGAATTTGTGTGGGGGCGAGGGAGGAGCTTAATAGGGTGCCATAGTTAAGGGAAAGTATCACAGGTAGGATTTATTTCTGGCAATATGTAGGTCAGTACCGGAGGCGTTAAATGCTATATTGAAAACGCATTTAGTGTTACCGTTTAATTATCGGACTATAATTGCAATTGTTTTTATATACTGATCAACTTTGATAACATCGCTGGTTTTGGCCGGTAGATATATAGGGTTAAACTCGATAATTAAAATTTCAGAAGTCAGGCTTTTAACGTGTAATTGAGTGCCAATAAATATACCCCTGGGTTGATCAATGAAAATTTCATGTTACTGGCAAATTATTGTAAATATTAATAAATGTAGTATAAGTTTTTTGCAATTAGACGCCTTGAAATTACCGCAACCATAAAGATTTTAATTTCTAAAAAACACAACGTTTCGACGTAACCTACGTCTTCATCAGGTGAAGACGTCTTATCAACAACCATGATAAGAAGGTTGGCAGTGGTAATTGCTGTGGATGGAGGGACTGACCCTAAATTGCATGCTAACCAAGTAAGCAAGTGGTTGTAGGAGAGATGATCGTCTATCGCCATAGTGACACCTGATGAAGACGTAGGTTACGTCGAAACGTTGTTTTTTAAAAATTAAAATCTTTATGGTTGCGGTAATTTTAAGGCGTCTAATTGCAAGTTCAATACCAACCACTTGATGAGTAAAGATGAAGAAAAATATATGCTGTTAAGAAGTCAATTCCAAAAGAGGTCCTTCTGTTTTTGTTCTTATTAACATTGTGGGCAATCTCTCATAACAGAGAGAGAAGCAGTGATTGCCCCATCTCGGGGGCAGCCAAAAGGCAGTGCTAAATCCTTGGTCCAAATCTAAGTAATAGATCAATTAGATAAATGTTAGTTAATAAATAAATACTTTAAGTAAGGTCAGTAAAATCGTATAGGAAACGAAAGCGTTCCAAGTAAATCTCATTAAGCCCCATGTCCGCCAAGATGTCTTTTAAAGATCGTTTAATTGTTCTACAATTTATTTCTACAATTTTAAAATTCGACCAATGGAAATACTAGCATTTGTTTTTAATTATTATCTAAATGTGTTATGCGTCATTTTATAATCCAAACTTATTATGGAAAACGAGCAGGTTTTAAGTCTAGCATTTTCATGATTAAAAAAAAACATTTTCAAAATAATGAGTTACAAAATATCAAAGAAAAAACAACAGGATCTCTTTTGGAAGGGGCTACATTATAATATAGACGAAACAAATTTTCAGTTAAGATATGTCATTTTATAATCCCCATTAATTAAAATGAACCGGTTAGTTTGCCGTCAAGAGTTTGAATTATTAATTTTGATTATAATTTGGATCAATTTTTAAAAAAAACATTATTAAAATGATAAACTTATGCTAGTAATTTTCCATCTGGAGTTCAACTTATACATACAAGTAAGAATTTAAAATTATATTTCGTCTTTTTTATAATATGGTTAATTACAAAAGAGTTCCTGCTGTTTTCGTTCATATTTTGTTACTCATTTTTTTTTAAAATAAGAGTATAGAAGAAGACAATTTTTTTTAAAATTATTAAAATGAAAGACTTTGAACCTATTATATCTGCAATTAAGAGTTTGGATTATTAAAGGACATATCTTAACTGAAAATATGTTCCTTCTTTTTTATAATATAGCCCATTCCAAAAGAGATCCTGTTGTTTTTTCTTTGATATTTTGTAACTCATTATTTTGAAAATGTTCTTTTTTAATCATGAAAATGCTAGGCTTAAAACCTGCTAGTTTTCCATAATGAGTTTAAATTATAAAATGACGCATAAAATATTTAGATAATAATTAAAAACAAATGCTAGTATTTTCATGGGTCGAATTTTAAAATTGTAGAAATAAACACAAACGATCTTTAAATGACACCTTGCCGATTTTACTGACCTTACTTAAAGTATTTATTTATTAACCAACATTTATCTAACTGATTACTTAGTTTTGGACCAATTACTGGTATTGGATTTAGCAGTGCCTTTTTGCTGCCCCCGAGATGTGGCAATCACTGCTTCTTTCTCTGTTATGAGAGATTGCCCACAAATTTGCGAAACCTTGACACAAGTTGAGTATCCCTTATCTGAGGATGGATGGGAATTAATGAACGCTGCCATATCGTCATAGTTTGCAAATGATCTCATAGGGAAATCTTACTTAAAACATTCACATATTCACAATTAAAGAAATGAAGTCCCGCCAAAAAATTGTAAAAAAGTATCGAATTACAACGTTTTGGAAACCCGTCATTCAATCATAAATTATAGCGGTCATTGGTTCGTAAACAAATCAGTTTAACTTGCAAGTTTTGTGGAAAATTACCCATTAAACTACATGTACGTCCACGCTGGAGGAAACAGTGAGGAATATTTTGTTGCTTATTGCTGCCAGTTGTTTACATGATTTGTTTTGCATAATATACATACATACATTGCTTACATAAGTTGTTGTTTACATTGTTTATACACAATTTTTTTCCAAATACAACTGACAACCAATTAGCAACAACAAGTCCATCTGTTTCTTTCAATGTGGAAACAGTTTAGGTTATACGTGTTGCGAAATATTAATGCTTAAATAAAAAACGTAATTTAAGGATATGTACAAATGAAAATTATTAAAATGCTAAAATGTGAATGTAATGAAAAAAGTTTTAATATGGAACTAATACATAAAATGTGCATATATGAAGCATAGTGACGGTCGTAAAAAAGCTTAAAAACTGCATGAAAGCAGTACTAAAAATATCTATATTTGAAATTACTTTTAAAAACCGTAAAATGAAAGTACCACAGTAATGCATGAATTATGTATAAATAAAGTACTGCAAAAGTTGTGATAAAATAGAAAAAAAAGTGGAAAAGTTGGTACACTTAGCTGTGTTTTTCAAATATGAAAGTAATACACAGAATGCGTAAATATATTCAGCAATATTCATAAATATTAAACTAATGAAATGTGTAATGAAAAGGTGCGTAAATGTGTAATACAGCAAAAATATGCGTGAATGTGAAAGTCATCTAAAAATACTACATTACTCAAGTATTTAAAAGTTGTGTCATGTATTAAAGTAATGCAAAAATTTCCTAAATATGAAATAATGGAAAAGGTGCATATGAAAGTAATTCAAATACTGCGCAAATACATGTACGTTGATATTCCAAATTAATGCGTGCTTATGTTGCAAGATATACGTAAGTAATTAAAAAAAGCGTCATATTCAGGAAAATCATAAAAAAAAAAACTCTGCATAATAAATTTGAAAAAATTTAGAGAAAGTATACAAAATTTTAATTTTCAATAAAAGTCAAATCAACGTTTTAACAATAGGTTTTTAATTTATTATTTAATAAATAACATTTATTTAATTGATCATTATTTCTAGTTTTTGAACATTGCTGTTGTTGGGTTTAAAAATGCCGTTTGGCTGCCCCTAAGGTGGGGCAATCACTGCTTGTTTTTCTGTTAACAGTGATTGCCTACATCACTCATCACACATTTTAAGTATCCCTTAATCGAATTTCAAAATCCGAAATACTCCCAGGAAATGGTTCACACGCGACCTTGTGTGATTGGTAGCAGCTAAAACTGTATTGATTAGAGAGGGTTAAAATTTCGAAATCTGCACGAAATGGAGTCAAACTGTTATCAAGATCATAAGTTAATTTTCGCGCGCTATCTAACCAGAAGTAATGTGATTATCCACGCTTAAGATGTGATGAACCTTGCAATTTATTGATAGTTTCTTAGATAGTACCATGATTGATAAACATTACTTACTCGGGGACTGTTTTTTGCCCTATCGAAGAAACTTGGATGTTTCTTTCTTCTATTCGTATACAGTATATAGTTTTTTAATACAGTATGCATCTATATATACATACATGTATACAATATATTTAAGCATAAACAGTATTGTGCATTTTTCAATTTTTTTAATATTTAGGCCTATGCACACGTTATAGCAAACCTGACAGGTGCAAAGTTTGGAAAAAAAATGGGAAAAAAATTAATTCACCATATTTTTCAATCAACTTTTAAGATTTTCCTGCATGAATTACTATACAGTGAATGTCTTCAATTGCAGGTTGTTTTAATCTAAATATGTGATATATTTTTCAGTTAAAACTGTTGTTTGTAAACTCCTAATGGCATTATAAGTGCTAATTCCTATTATTTAAAAATGTCAAAAAATTGATTTGCAAAACGAAAACGAAAACAACATGCCCATTAGGGATTGCCCCTTATTGAAATGATGGATCAGTTGAGCTGCCCAATTATTTACATGAAAGGTTTGTAATGAAAAAGACATACTCGAGTGGGTTGTTCAAAATCGAATATCACGTAACGTTTGTCAAGTAAAGTATATTTTAAATGTTTAAGAGTAGGCTATAATGTTAATAACACATAATGTGTGCGGATTTTTCTTGAGAATTATGCAAGGTGTCCAGATATTTGATGCTTTCATGGATATGTTTCCAGGCATGTAGTTTAGAAAAAGAAATAATTCTGTGAAAATTTGATTCTAATGAAGCGTTTCATGCATTTTTTAGGGTTTTACGTGATTGTTATGTTGGCATTGCCTTACAACTTCTTTAAACTATTTTAATACATTAATTTGATATGATAGAAAACAGATGGATAAAACATGGACAGGTCTTAATATTGACATATAAATGTATGCATAGCCTTTGTTATATAATATATGCTCACACATGCATACCCTGGTGGAAAGATCAGTATACGGTCACTATCACTATCACTATGAATAGTGGTTTTTCGGACTACTGACATCAC
>JAQGAO010001281.1:0-25464 GCA_034697705.1 Ommatoiulus sabulosus
AATAAACTTTCCTGCAGAAGATCCAGCAGTGCCATCCTACGTCAGCCAATCCAGTGCCTGGAAGGTCCAGGCTAACCGTAGAGAGGGAAGCAAGAACCAGAGGTCGACAAGGGACACCCGGCCAACGGAAGAGCGCGTTCCGCGCTTGTAAGGCATACGCGCCCTTCACGAATAATTAAAGAGTGTGTCCCCCTGAACTTTTCTGTGTCCTGTCTTACAGCGTGTAATGTATATACATGCACATTATATGTAGTAAATACAGTATACAGTAGTTAATGCGAAGGAGGGAATATGTATTTTTTCAATCTGAGTGAACTCAACAAGGTCATGAACTCATGATACTGTCTTTATATATAGCTTTGATTTATCAGGAATATTTTTTCTCCAATTGTTTTGTATTTCGTTCGTTAAGGACGCTTATATGGTAGATGTCGGTAAAGCCGATGCAATTTTAATGTTTTGGCAGCTGCGCGCTGGGCAGTTTGTCTGCCGGTTTAATGCGCCGGTAATTAGAGTTGACTGCTGCTGCATCCTGTTATCCTTTGCCAAATGGGGATTGGAAATCTCGTACTTCACCCAGAGGAAAAACGACGCTAAAAACCTGGAAGAACAAACCATCTCGAGCAAAAACTGAATGAAAATTATACAATGGCGCCTGCGATGGTTTACTAGAACCTTTAATCGCAGCTGTCCCGTAAGATTTAAGAGACATGATTCCTCGTAATACAATTCATTAATCAATTCCTCGTAATACATGTACTTGTAGTTGCTCGAGTTATATCTTACCTCGACAAGTATTATCAACAGCTTTGACGAAAAGCGAATGATACATGCATACGGAAATTTTGAACTACTTTTGAGGATTAGGCCTACACACGTGTATTCGACTTGTTAACAATTTCTGGTATACATTAAGGAAACTCAGAGTGGCGTTGAATTGTGCCCGATTTGGTTACAATTCAACGATTATGACAAATATGCGGAATTTATTTTAAAGATCCAAGCCACGTGACCAAATCCTGAATATTCGTCTTACCGATGAATATTAAGGATTTGGTCGCAATCCCGTCGCATGGCTCTTCAAAATAAATTTTGTATATTTTTGATAACCGCTGAATTGTACCCAAATCGAGCACAATTCAACGCCTCTCTGAGTACCCTTACTGTATGCAGCATAGCGTAAGGCAAAGGCTAATTAATACCCTATGCAATAACAAAGAAAAGAAAAAAAAATTATAGGGAAATATTTTCATATTCAGATCCAATCATCAATAGTTTCGTGGTAATGTCACTCTATTACTTTCGTTGTCGGTGGTTTAAATGTTGTTTTTTAAACAATTAAAAAATAAACAGAAAATTTAAAAGATAACGATCTACGGTATTCACGTTTTAGTTCGCAAATTTTAGATATTTGATTTATCGTCCATATAGTAAAGCTATCAAGCATAACACTGCTATATTATAAAACGCTGATCTCTTCAAGTTTCCAGCGTTTGGTTTTGTAATTATTAAATGTAGTGAACGAAATAAGATTCTAACCATGATTCTGTCGGTCTTCTCGATCAACTGACGAAGTGCTATTTCGCAGTGATTAGCAGTTTTTTGATCTCGAATTCGTTGCCGTTCAATTTTCTCGGTAATATTAACTGCGAAAACATGTTGCACTTCTCGTAACGGCACGTTCCGAGGGGTGTAGTGCGCCCCCTGATAGGAATTGTTGAGGATTGAGTTGATTTTTCAATAACCTACTTAATGAGAATGAAGCTGCTAAAGTGCATATCTGGAAAACGTACGCCATGTTTGTTCTTCGGCATACTTGTTTATTATTCCACGTTTGTTTAGTCTGCTATTTTGCGAGCACTTCAAAGAATAAATCCCCATCCACGTGCTTCCGGTACGATTTTTAAGAGCGCATCGAGCATTTCTGCGGAGTTAACGTCAACACAAAATTTCAGCTAAAAACGAGTATTTCAGCGAGCGAGATTGCGCATCTGTTTTAACTCGTTAAAAACATGGATTTCGAAACGTCAAAATGTCGGAATTTAGAAGTTTTGTTCTCAACCATTCAGGCTCTCTCTCTCTCTCTCTAGGTCGTCCGGGTGTTTTAGCTATAGATGAAATGATTACGTTCATGTATTAGATATTATTTCGCGCGATTGTGATTATCTGCAAGGATATGGATTCGATGTGACGTTTTGCCTTCCCCCCAATCCCATTACACGGCACAAAATTTCCAAAGTTGGCGATGGAGAATGTAGGGCACTTCGTCTGGCGCCGCAATCCTCGTTGCGTTCAATGCTTCGACCGGTCGATTACGTGTCTGAGCAGCGCACATTTTAACTTTGAACTAGCAGTTGGTAAGCCTCTGACAAAGGACAAACTAAAGAGGAGATCACAGTTCGATTCATCGTCTAATTTCATTTACAGTTAGCGATTCTAGAGTGCCCTACGACACAAAAACCGATCGGGGGTTATGAAAACTCGCGCACATTTCTTTTTATTTTTAAGAAGCTAATAGCCGTAAAACCCGGGCTGTACTTACCGATACCGACGTGCTGTAGCGACGAAGTAGGCCTAATGAACGAATCATGACCGCAGTGCCCTCATGCTGAAAGCGCCCCACATACAACTTTGGCATAGGCGTTTCATGGAGCAACTTTTCACCCACTAAGTCACAAATATACATCTCTTCTTTATATATATACAGTAGATAGATACTGTAACACCGATATCGTTGGTAATTAACACTACGTTTACAACAATGGTGCTCGCGTGATAAGACGGCCTGGGACTCTGAACTCGCGTTTCTAAATTGCAACCAGCACTATTTACCGAATTATGATATTTTAATATAACAACATTCCGTATAATGATGTACTGAACACCAGGAAACACCAAATTTTACTTGCATGTTTACAGTGTACACTTTTAGCCGGTTTTGCATTAATTAAAAAAAATCTTACTCCTGCACCCTTGCCCCTTGCCCTTTCCTTGCCTCGAGCTTGATGACGTTCTCAAAAATTTCGTTCATTCCATTTCCATTCTTGATTTCAAATGCGGTTAATTTGATTGTCTGGTTTCTTCAAAATTCCAACGTCCTAATTTCCGATCAGAATGTTTTAATTTGAATTCTTTTTCCATTCATTCTAATTTCTTTTTCGATCATTGACTCATTGTCTGGCTCCTTAAAAGCAAACGTTTCTTTCCATTTCCAAATTCGACTTTCGAGCGTAATTATTTTGGGTTTTTCGGGCTAGTTTTCCAAAATTTCAGTCATTTTCGTCCTCTAATTTTCGATTCGAACATCTTAGGTGCTACAGTGCACTTTGCCTAATTTTCTTAACAATTCGTTCTTTCCTTTCCATTTTTCTTTTTCTTTTCGATTACAAATTGTGGTTTAATTGATATTCTGGTCCTCCTTCAAAATTTCCTTTCATATTGTACTTTCGATTTGACATAATTTAATACGATATTTTCTGGCTCCCAATTTCATTACGAATGATTCACTCGAATTTTTTCGGAAATTTCGTTTCCTTTCCGTTTTATTTTCCAAATTTGGCGGCATTTCGGACGTCTTACAGAGGCGCGCCGTTACTCCCCTCTGGACAGGGGTGAAGGGGTTAAAATTGGGTCATCCCCTCATTGTTTTACTGGCCCAACATGGAGGGTATTTGTGCTCTCCTTGGGAGAACATTTTTCGATCTTTTGCTGATGATGTTGTGCTGAATCTTTCAAAGAGGGTATGCTGTTTTTCACCTAATTTTCTTCATTATGACTTCATTATGACTTCTTCTTAGTTTTTTGCTTCTCATTAATTTTTAACGTTATTTAACGCCTTATGCGCCCTTGTTCTCTTCGCCATGCTTTTCCCCCCTTTTATAATGGTGGTTTATGCACGTTATTGCATTGCGGACTAGCACTACTGCTTTTTCGAATTTAAGGTGTATAAATGTATTAATTTTCATGTTCTTGTTAATTAAAGCTTGAAGAATGCCACATGGTGGCGAAACGTCGTTCTAAAAAAACGTTTTTGGTCGTGTCGTTGTTAACTTAATTACCATCAATTTAATGATTTTTACTTTACCATTTCCGACTTTTCGCATAAAAACCATGTGCTTTTCTGTTATTTTTATTGCGAGCTATTTCCAGCGCTGTCGTGTAATTATTGCGTTTTGATCCATTGTTGTCGGAAACATTGGCTTTATTAACATGTGGAGATGACATCGCTGTCATCAATAATTAGCTTAATTAACAGTTACCAGCCAGAAATAGACACAACACGATCAGAAATGCTGCTCGATGCTACATGTTTGCCTCAGTGACCATTATCTCTAGGCATTGACCTTTGAAAGGTGAAACGCATTTTTAAATATTCATGGATGTATTATTGTTCTTGACGATCATTCCTTTTTAATTACCCTCTAGATATAGCGTTGTTGTTACAAGCTGTTGAAGATTACCCCGGCGTTGATACAATGTGACTTATTGATTTTTATTATTTATATTTCCTTATTTTTGCGTCATTCGTCATTCAAGGTGCGTTGACACATTGCACAAAAAATATGTCCATTTTGAAATCGTATTTCCAAATTCGACAATTGTTAGACACGTGGAATAGATATTGTGGTACATGCATATCCAATTAAAGCGTAAGACGTGCACGAACTAAGCGTTTTGTTTTTTAAAATCAACACAAATTAGAACTCTAGAATATCATGTTTTCTCATTTAGAAGAGTAAAACACTAATTTTCCCTTACAAATGTTTTCCAGATTATTTAACATTATCTTGTAGATTATCTAACAGCATTATCAACTATTTTTATTTTGAAAAAGTTACATTCAAATATATTTCGGTCATGAAAATGCATTTTGAAATGGACTAACACACCGTGAAATTCCTTCTTAAACGAATTTACTCAAAATTTGCTTTAAATAATTCTGGATTGCATTTTACGATGCATATTCGCAACACTCACGCGTATTTTTATAAACATATATACATGTATATGTATACACTTTAATTATGCGATTTGATGTTATAGTTCAAAATACTTTACTTTTGAATATACAGTACATTTATGTGTGATATATGTCATTCAAAACTTGGTTTGATTTCGGAGAAACACGAAAGATGACATTTTCATAACCTTTCTTTATATTTCTCCCATATAAACATCGTCCTTGGAAAGACCATTTCAGCGTCATTAAGCAATGGTTTGACGGTGTTCATAGCACGTACCCAGTGGTCATTACAGCGTTCCTTTGGATATTTTTGGTCAACCATAAATTCTGTCTCTTTTTGCTGATTGTAATGTATTTCACAGCTTCGAACCCTATCTATTTTTCCTTTTCGCTCGTCGTGAGCGAAAAAGAAACATGTTTAATTTCTTACTTTGATTTTGAACATGCAGTTTAAACAAATGGCGGCGGGGGGCCTTCCGTAAATTATGTTTACGTCAAAAGCCCGAGTTTCAAATCTATTAAGAAAATAAACAAGCTTTCGACGTTTGCCTCATTTTCTCCCTCATCCATTTCGTTTTTGGTACAGGATTTTTAGCCTGCTTAAAACTGGTGCAGTTCTATTTAACAACACGTCCATTCCTACTTTTAATTTAACGGCATCCGTTACATGTACGTTTAGATTTATGAAAATAGGCCCGGTGACTCTGTGTATGGACGACCCTGCCGTACCTTTATTGCAAAACTTTAAAAGGCAAATACGAGAAAACAATACCACATGTATAAGCTATTGTTTCATTTTTCCTGAATTTCATAAGAATAACTAAATTCAGAAATACTGTATGCACTTCTTAGCAAACTTAACTTTCGAAAATATGGTGCAATTTGACCGTGAGGCTCCCTTGAAAATGAACAAGCAGCCTGAAATCCAAGAGCAATGTTGGTGAAACCATAGACATGTTCAAGCTAGCATACCAAATTTGGAACAAATACCAAACTTGGATTTGGATGATTTTGCTTGAGTTTGTGCTTTTGCGTATAGGATGTGTGAGGGATTGTTCGTCGTGTATGACGTCATCTTGGAATATAATATGGAATGGAATGGAATATAATAATCTTGGAATATTGCAAAAATATAGCTGACGCAAGTTCATTTTGTATTTATTTTCCAAAATGCCAAACTTGGATTTTGATGAATTTATTCGGTGCTTGAGGCCCACCGAGGAACCCGGCATGCAGAATCATGTGTGACGTAAGCCTGTCATCTATGACGTTATCCTGGAAGTATTTGAGGGGGCTTTTTCATGATCCATTATTCTTGTGTGCTCAACGGGTTATAAATTTTTCTATTTGATGATCTTCGTAAAAGCGAGCAAATTTTTCTGATTATTGCAAAAATAGGTATTGAGGTTTGGGACTACGTTGGCAGCGTCATCAGAGGTGCTGTCTTTTTCAAACGTCTATTGGGAAAATATGATTTTCTTAGTTATTTTTGGGCGATAATACCGCCCAGTTGTTTTCAGCCATTTCAACTTTTCAAACAACATTCAACTTTTCAAAATCCTCGCAAAAGCGCTATAGTTAAAACATGTACATATTAATCATTCCTTGAAAACATGCTTTACGTGAGATACACAATATAGTTGTATTCAACAAACACCCCGAAAAACTATACATGTACATGCAGGGTTTGGAGCATGCATGTTTTTCACATTTACAGAAAGTGGTTATTTGGATATAAAAAAACATGGTTGTGTGTTACTTTCCTCGAGGGTATAGGCCAACGTTAAAAATCCCCAAACAAACCAACAAACAAACTAGTTTCCAGAGCATCAGTATTTTTAGACACTTTCCAAAAGCGCATATCCAAGAATTTTATAAAGCTTCTCAAGTTAATTAAAGTAAGTTTCAAAATGAGTTTTATCAAACTCAATATATTTTAAATATATTTCTTTAAGAAAATACTTTCTGGAAACCCTGTAAGAGAACGTGTTTATTATCGCAGCTCTAATTCGCGGAAAACCGCTTGCCAATTTGAACATTATGCAGATGTTTTTCGTATCATTAATTGTTACTCTTTTTAAGAAAAGTGACGAATTTTTTCTTCAGAATGTATTTCGGGTGTTTTCCATATCCTGTTGCCATTGCCCTGACGGTCATGTAAACTGCGTCCATTGAATGCGTAAAAGGAAAAATTGTAATTTCAGCCATTTTCCTCGGTGCAGTGGCAAGCTGTAGCGTGGCAAGGGATTTTGTGTATTGGATCGCTCGTGTGAATTACGAGGCGATATTTTCAGTTGTTTATTTGAATAAGACGAAGCAACTCGGTAGCTGTGTGAACACTGCAGTTGGCCAGCCTTGAAATTCTACGCTAGGAAAAAAGATGACTTTGCATACATTTTCCCCCAACCGAAGGCAACATTTTCTCTTTAAATAAGGTGGGGAAATACCATGATGGCCGCCATAACCATGCATCTCAAGGCTTGCAATAGACGTTTCCCAGAATCCAATTTTGACGTCATCATGCTCTGGAGGAAAAAAACTTAACTATAAATATGTACGCTCGTATTTACATTTTTTTCGAGATCGGAAAAGGTTGCTCGCCTTATGTACTGTATATAGGCTGCATGTCTGACAAACGTTATTTTCAAATTAATGTAGTTTATTAGGTATTACGCAAATAACTAACTTGTTTATAGCAAGTGTTAAACTGAAATCTGCTTTAGGGCATCATGTTTTTGGATTTACATGGTTTCTTACGGTACTGGTTTAAAACAATTAACGTTGTTTAGGAATTACATGTAAATTGTTTATTTACTGGTTTAGGACATCATGTTTTAGGACTTAGAGGATTTTCTTAGTAGTTTAGGATTTACATGGTTTGCATACAAGTGTATACAGGTTTAGGACTTACAAATTGTTAGCTATAGATTTTTCTTAAGGAGCAGAACACATACCATGGAGCTATAAGAACATGAAACACCCACTTAAAGCATATACTGTACATTCAATCGTGCACTTTCTTATGTGTTTTGCAATTAATTAACAGTTTGAATGATGTCAAGTCATGTGACATGATGTATGAATAATCTACATGCAGTTATTTTTATTTTAGCTAATAGTGCCTACTGCTAACGGGTTTTTTTAATCATGAAACTTATTTAAAACACGCAAAGCATGCTGTTTCTGTAAGGCTCAATAAATGAAAAAGTTCCAGTATTTCCGTAACATAGATGGAGAAGCGTATATAATATGAGTACATGTATTCAAACTTAAACTTTACGAATCGCACTTTGGCAGCCGTGAAGTCAAGTATGAAAAGGGATGCATTTATTGGTTTTAAAAAACAGCGATGACTTCGAGTGATTTTTCCAAACCAATTAGTGTGTCGATATCGCACACGTGACCTCGCGACTGCCAATCGTGGCATTCGTATAGCTTTTGTTTGAGTACCCCTATTAGTGAACGACCTTGATTTGGCACGCAGTTGCATGATTGCTCTTGTAATAATTATGGAAATTCATAATGGGCCTGGGGGAGGGGAATGTCATTCCCATTTTAATGAGGATTTCCCTGAACAGAAACAAGGGAATTAGCACTCTCATCGAATTAAAATGACCCGGATTTTTTACATCGACCGCAAAATGCTCCATCAAAATCGAGCATCAGGAAAGCATCCAAGCATCATCTCAATCATTTCTGCGTAGAAATGGGATTGACGTCACCGATTTCTCCGCTAATGTTCCCCCCGATTACCTTTTTCTGAACAGGAGTTAAAATATGTAAAACATGGCATGCATGCATGTCGAGCCTTCAATAAGGCACATTCACGCATAATTGCGGGGAAATCGCATTGGCCCCGAGCCAAAAGGGTTAAATATATGAAATATGGTAATATTTCTTCGCCTCCAGAATAACTTATGGCTCCTACAGGGAGGAATTCCTATTGGCACTGATGGAGCTTATCAGCATCTTGAGATTCCTACGATGAAAATAACTGCAGTATGCGGTGTCTATTATCGCAGTGTAGGCTTCCTATACTAATATGCGCTCTCTTGCCTCTAACCCACTCTGCTTTTAAGCCTTTTTTCATTCCTTTTGACTCGACTAATAAGCACTTTAGACGGTCATGTAGCAAATAATTCTGACTAAAAAGCACTATTGTATAAAAAACGAACTGGCCTTCTTTTTTTTAAAACCACATTAATCCGTGAAAGTGGTAAAATGTTATGCTAAACTAGCTGGAAAACCCGGTTTTTCCCGGGATGTAATTAAAAAACTCACCTATTAAGACGCACGTGTGACATCTTTACCTGCAAATGGTTGACTAACGTAGTTTGAATACGACTTGTTGAAGCGGCCATATTGGAATTTGGGAACATGACCGCAGCGCGCCCATACCGATAGTGATGCCAGAAAATGAAAGGGGCGGCCATATTGGTGGTAAAAATGGCAGTCATATTGGATGTAAAATGGGGTATAAAATCCGCGAGCATGGGGAAGGGGTAATGTTTTTGGGATATATATCCAATTGGTTGTTTAAAAGTATACATGGAAAATTTGGGATCAATCGGGTGAGTGGATGAAAAGTTGTTGCGGAACCCAAAACTATACAAACACACAAGTAGTAAATGCTTAAATGACCGAATAACATACAAAAATATGAACATACAATGTACATGTATGTATGTTCATGAAGCTACCTGGTTGGATTATTAAGTTTGTTTTTTAAAACTAGCACAATTGATTGAGAGAAGATGAAGCTTTCCGAAAAAAAAAATTTCCAGTAAGGAAAATGATATCCTTGTTGGATATCAGTTTACTAAAAACAATGGATATTTTATAATAAAAAATGCCAATTTTTATTTTAAAAAAAAACCACTATGCATTGTTTTCTTAATGAATTTTTTTCCTAAAAACGTATATTTATAAAGAATTTCCATTTTTAGAAAAAAAAGATGCATTGTTTTCTACGAGTGGTGTCTTAAAAATATTTTTAAAAGAAATGCTAAATTTTACAACAAAAAACAACTACCCGGTATGTTTTGTTTTCTAAATATAGTCGTACAAAAGAATTACAGTTATTGAAATAGCAACGAAAATTTTGTTAAATGAAATCTCGTTGAAACTTGGAAGACTATACACGTACATGTAAATATTGTAATTCTGTTGGAGACATCACATTTGCATCATGAGATTCACTTTAATTTTGCAGATTTTATGGAATTACCGTTATGATTTTTTGTTCTCGTGAATCCCGGTTTTCGAGAATCTGCAATTGTTTGCAAACCTTTGGATGAAAGACTTGAAGCATCTTTAAACCTTTTCCACAACTCTATATTTTCAAGTAAGTTGATTTTCTCCGAATCTCAAGGTTATGACCTTTCATGTACAATCAACTAAGGCTGAGTCATAGTTAAGGAAGTTCATAAGTGCGTTTTTTTTGTAATGTCAAAGAAAACTTGAGGGTTACAATTGCGTGAAATCTGCAAGCCAACAAAACGCTTATCTGACATTGCACGCAAAGACTTGTCCCAAACTGGGTCAGAGCGTTAAGAAATTATCATTTTCGTAATTAACAAATGAATAATTTACGCTAATGTTCGACGTTTTAGGGGGCGATTGATAAGGCCACGACGGGGCGCTGCGTCCTGAAGTGAGAGGGGTGAAACTTTTCTTGTTAATTGCTGTCTGGCCATTTGAAAAATATGACCCAATAATCCAGTTACTTATAAACCCATATTTTATTCATGCATATTTTGCCCAACCGCCATTGTTTACGTCAGTGCAGAAATTATTTACGACAACTCGATGATCTGCGTAGCGTACAGGGGGCGTGGGGGTGGGCTGCCCCACGAAATTAGTTGCGCGATAAACAATTTATCATTGTTCAAGTTTACGAAATTTATAAACATTTCAAGGCTTGAAATAGTAAAGGGATTCCCATTCTTGCGGGGCCTGAGGCGCTTTGCTCCGGAGCGTCGTTGACATAAAACAGGTATAAGTTTGCTTCTGCCTAAGAATAGAGTGCAGAGGAGATTTATGGAAGCCATTTTGGATTTCTTCCTCCTATTTCGGATTCGTATAAATTAGTTTTTTTGTGTGTAAAGAGATTTTAATGTTACGAACCTGAGGACGGAATAGTAATTTACCTCGGCTTAAATCTAATTTGTGCTTCAGAAATGGAATTACCCAAATAGCCATACGCGTCCAAAAACAACAATATCGATATACCTCTGAAACACTCTGTAAATCTTCCGTTAATTATTAAGACAGCCATTTTTACTGCAATGGTAAAAAAATACAAAAACACTTCTGTTAAAACTAATGAATATATTTGTAAATCCAGCATGGCAAAAAATTGCTTCAGTAGAAGATTGTATAAATACAGTATATCAAAGTGCTTAATCATGTAAATTAGTCGGAAGTAGCGTGATATGAAACAAAAATTTGAATTAATTTAAGATATTTTCTTGGTTTTTTACTGTTTCGAATCACCGATGTACTTCCGTGTTAGCAATTTTCCGTTAAACCTTCCCAACCCTCCTCATTTACCCGGGTTTGGAACTGGCCACAATAAGAAAATATTTCACCCATGAGGGAAGCCCGCTTATGTTCGAATTAATATAGGAACTATCCCAGCATTCGACTGAGGAGATTGTGGAAAGCCATGAAAAACCACAATAAGGATAGCCGACCCGGGAATCGAATCCGCGTTCACCGAATGCAAGGCAAGAATGCTACCACTTGATAGTTAAGAAATTGAAAACTTGCCTGTAATAATAAAACTTTAAAGTTTTTTTTAAAGAAAAAAAATTATTTCTGCCAAGAAGATACATTTGCTTTGTATTCAGTTGTACAGCTCTTGTTCGACATTTTATTTTTGCAAGATGGCCGTCCCCCCCTGGTAGATGTTGCCAAATGCATCCTGGCCTACACTGCGGTCCACTAATAAATGAATAAAAAAAGAATACTGCATATGTCCGGATATGTAAATGTTATCAGAAACGAGTCAATATATTTTTAAAAATAAGCTTGAAGTGCGCCATGTGCAAGTAGTGCAATTTCATTTTTGGATTTGCTTGCTGATACACAGGATGTTGCAAGCTAGTTAAGATTGTTAAACCCTTTTTAAATTCCAATCAACTCTTAAAGACTGAGTTTGCTATAAAAAGATATCTTCACCGTGTGTGCTTTAATATGGTCGGTTACTAAGTGATGTACTGTATTTGTTATGCATTCCTAGAAGTCATGCTTGACATCTGAGGAACAGCATATAAAACGTGTTTTAACATGTGTTCAAAATAATCACTACATTTTAATCGATGTTATCTGCAAGAAAGTGACATTGTTTCCACACTGCCCTGTCAATTTAGACATGTAAAAATGCTATATACATCGACGTTTCATGTCAAAGATATGGCAAAACGTGTTGTTGCTAATTTCTTCCAAACAATCACGTCCAATATTCTGAAACTCAAATGGAAAAAAAAATCAAGAAATTGGCATACTTTAGTTTCCATGAACACATTTTCAAATATTTCAATTTTCCATGATGAAGTCCATCCGTAATACATGTAAATGGCTTCAACCTGTTTTTTTGTGAATATTTGTCATATATTCAAATATTCTTTAACCTAACGAATGTTTACCGAAATTGAACGAGATCTCGTGAACTGTTCGTAGTATGACCACTCGCCGCTAGGTTTTGCAATAATTATTCTTTTGAGAATAGGAGTTCTAAACATTTTGTAGGAAAATAATGCATCAAATTCTGCTCAAAACTCATCGGAACAACAACCAAAACTCAGACTACTTACATGAAAACGTAAAGTATAATAACATCGAAATAAATTTCTTTGTTTCATTTCTTAATTTTTTATGGAAGTGAAAAACTCAAGAAACCCTAAAATGTTATTGGTAAGGCAAAACGGCAGAACTCTAAGGTTCTAAGTGATAGCCATCGTTCTGGGGCAGTCGAAACAAACTATTTGCAGCGGTTTCCACACTTTGGGTTTAAGACATATTGAGCAATTACAGTTGCAAAAACTTGGTTAGTTGCTCATGTTTTGACAATTGAATATTAACTAAGTAAAATAAGGTATACAACGCAATTATAATGTATTTCAAAATGTTCTATTTTGAACGCGTGATTTCATACTTTTTGCTCAGTCAGCGCTATTTTAATGTCAAATTTGCCCTTGGTGTTCGATATTCCCCCTTTCCTCCCCCCTCTCGCAAGACCCTTGAAACGCTATAACCTATATTTTATGAAAATGAAATTCCCCATCACCATATCTGCTAAATGAGTGGAAATCTTTTCTAATGATCGATAAGCGCGAGCGTCGTAACGCGAGACGCATTCCTCGGCTAATATCTACTGACCTAAAATCCGGCAGCAATATGGCGCCCCCACTTTGATTGCCTCCTTTTATCTGGTCAATTATAGTTTTAGGCAATCGAACCGCTTCAGCGGCTCAGCCTCCGTTCTTGGGCATACCCACATTCAAAAGCAGCAGCTGGAAATAGCAAATCTAGATACTTTGCTGAGATTTAGCCACTCGATGCAACTTCGAAATAGATTTGAAAGTGCATTGATCAATGCATCTGGTGTTAATATTTTCCGCTTATGTGGGCCACTTCCCAGCAGCGCCCAACTCGAGGAGTTTCAAGCTGGATTTCGGCAAGGTGTGCCGTAATGAGCGGAATTTTCATAGTGTCCTAAATTGTCAAAATTCATGAGTTGGCATCGTCGCACGCTCGAGTCGACCCACAAAACATGAATGATGAGCTGCGCCTATCGTTTTGTGCATACTGTACGCATTGCACTTGCTTTATTACGACCTGATAGTTTGTAGGCATCAAAAGAATTTTAATGCGTTCGAGATGCTTGCCGCCATTTTGCACCCGCTTTTCTTATGCCTTTATCAATTCAGGCTAATGAGACGCACGCTGGCAGAAATACCCTCGCAAGAAATGCATCAAAAACCTTTCTGGTATGCCAACCTACATGTATGCATCTATGGACATATGCCATATATGGAAGGCCCCATGCATAGACCATAAATACAGGGGTGATCAAAGATCCGCTGAATTATGTCCAATCCTTTTGCTGGCCATTAAATAACCCTGTATACACTGTAAAAAAGAATCTTAATTTAGGGTGCGAGCACAAAGAATACTTATTGCAGGCGTTTACCACTCGGTGTACACTAGCGCCACCAAGCGGGATAAGAATGCGGCATGCTTTTAAAAATGAAGGCGCACACAAAGAAAGCTTAGCCGAGCCAGGCTGAGCTTACACGATGCGCTTATAAGCTTAAATCAACACGATGGGATCTTGGAAATCCGAAGCATATTTTTTAAAAACACAGAGTGGCACACAGATCACTCACTATTGGTCAAAAGTGTAGTCATGCACATATGGCCGATTGTATGCCCCCTATGTACCGTAAAAACGTGTGCTGCGCTCATCATGACATGCTAATGCGCATGTGCAAGAATTTTATGCGGAATATTTCACCTAGCACAGCACATGCACTGGCGCCACCAAGCACACTGTTGATCAAGCTGATATCAGCGTTCATTGTGCGCCCCAATGCTGGAAACAAGAAACTGAAAACAAGCACGAAAAAAAGCTGAAAGAAGCACGTCGAAACTAAGCATTCTTTGTGCTCACACCCTTAGACACGTTTCTTGTCTTAAATTTGGTTTCAATATGCACGGGGTCGTCCATATTTTCCATCATCGTTGCATCGTACTGTATATTTTGAACTTTCTTCTTCCTGCAGTTTAGACGCCCAGCTCAAAGGGGGAGCCCAAGAACGGAAGTTGGCGAGCACTTCCGCCGGGCCGCATTTGCATACCTCTAAACCACGATACGGACTCTTTCCCGTTTCCGGAAATCCAAAGGAAGTCGTTCGATTGAACCGTAAATTTCATGTATTTATCTTTTGTTGGGCTTTTTCAACAACGCTTAATTTCATTTCAAATTAGGATAGAGCTTGATGGGGGAATAAAATCAGCGAGAATGGGTTGCACTTTTGTACTGACTCTTAAAACGTTTTCGGAATGGTTCCTGAAATCGTCTGTTTTTGCGAAACGAGCTCTACGTTGACTCGTCTTCGTTTCAAACCGGATTTAACGATTCATTTCAGACTAACATGAGTTTTATTTTTGAAAAATAAAACAATTTCCACGATTTTTAAAAGGTTCATTTCAAAATTTCATTTCCACAAACCAACTATATTTTAGCGTACATTCTTCCGAAATAGATATGTTTCATAAATACGCGTAAAATGTATTTTGTCCGAATGTCTGACTGCTGCACGTGATGCATCATAGATGGCGCTGGGATCATGCGATCGGTTTACCTCGGGACGCGCCGGGTCGCTACTTAAGCGAATACGTACTGAGTATGCATATGGCTTAATGGTGAGGAACTTCCCTGTCGGTAGTTCATCTTCAAGCCGTTTCATCGGTCGCGGAAGTGTGGTCATCAGTGGTCAATAGGCTCACATGCAGTGACCAATAATGACCATCGAAGGAAGTGGATGAACCGAGTTTCGGATTTGGGCAGACGCTCCTGCTGAGCCATTGCTGCCCGAATGCTCGTTGTAGGGAATATGTCTTGAAAAAAATCATATCGAGTAGATGTGTATTTCTTGGCAAATATCCCTCAGATCGCACTTTTCGTGTATTTTTATGGCTTATGGATAGAGAAGGTCTTAGATAAAAAAGTGCGAAAGGAAACCGAAATGTAAGGCAACTTGCTGAGAATGGCGCCCAATGGGGGGATTTCCCCCTCTCCTACGGCAGCTTCATCGTGTCGAGCTAACACGTGGTTTCCTTTGTGCCAGGAGGTTAAAGGACCTTTGATGGGGGCGAGTGACGTCAACATGTTTATTATTTTGCTGAAAAAAACTCCAAACGCATTTTTTTGTTATCAGATTTTGGCAGCTACACTGTAAGAGCGGCGACTAATAAGGCGTTTTTTAGGCAAGGAGCTCTCTTAGCTGGCCCTAATCCAGCCCAGGAACTAATCCTGCGTGGCTTCCGCATGCCTAGAGTGACGTCATCAGAGGTGCGGCGTGACGTCACGTTTGGTCCGGAAGGTTTGGAAAGGTGACAGTTGGCAAGTTTGTTCGGATTCGGTAGGCTTTCGTGTGAAACTTTAAGAAAAAAGCATCAAAATGTGTCTGAAACATCTTCCATAAGCAGGAAAGATGTTTTTCCATGTATGTTCTAAAACATTGTTTTTGCATCTATTAATATTATAAACATATTTCTTTCGCCACGTTAAGATCATGTTAAAAACGCTTTCCGGAGTACAAGAAAAGCCTCGCTTACTCGGCCATTGTATATAAAGTAGTTGATAAAATAATACACATAAAAATATATTCGGATAAAAATACACAGAGAATGTCAATGTGCTTGAAATAAGTATCGACACTTCAGTCAGTTTTAATGCTTTTTTTAAAACATTATTCAAAGGACAAATTGCATGCATGTTCATCAGGAATTCGTCTTCCGTTTACGATAAAGTGAACCTTTTTTGCGGTTTCTTCATCTGACAGCTTAAGGCCTCCTTTAATTACCATTTCTTCAATTAATTTCTCTTCGGCAGCATTTACTGAATGCCTAATTTCCGACATTTTCATTGCTTCCACCCATCTGAATAACTTTTTTTTAATGCCAAATGCAGAAGTTCAAAGTACTCTTCTTCGACGAATGACTCGTCTTTTACAGGGTGTTAAAAAAATGCACCCTGTACGAGTTATATTTAGTGGATTGTTTGAGGAACAAAGCTCCAATCCTCCATTAAGCTAATATTGTGTTACGCATTTCATAATGTTCGTTGACTCCCTAGCTGAGTTATTATAAGCTCTGGTATCCAATTTTTTTTCCGTGTCGGCAAATCTTGTGAGCTTAGTCTCAAGTTGCAGTTCTAGTCTCATGTGTGTTGAGTTCGCCTCTCCTTCGTGTTTGTCTGGGGAATTTCGACTGGGAAACAAATGTGAAAAATGTTCTTAAGTCGAAATAGGAGCCTCTATAGTGCATTTCAACTACATAAAACATTAAAACTAATGTGCGAAGATGGCGCTGGAAGCAAGTTTCTGATTCGTTACTGAACATGTGATGAAATCAAATGAAATGAAATGTTAAAGTTTGAGAATTCTCTCCTCCAATTTAAAAGAAGTACATGTTAAAATGTGTTTTTTAACCGTATTGAACGAGGGCTAAACACTAACGCCAGGGGGTGAGAAAATTGTATGTTAAAATACATTTCATGACATCGTGAAATTCATTTTGAAATGATTCCATTTCAATTAAGAAAAATGAATATACATACGAAAGTGTATTTTTGCATTCACGTTTACGAAACATCCGAATAAATATTAACATACAGTGAATTTAAAGTCGCAGAGGAAGTTTTAAAGTTTTTAACATGAAGTTTTAAAGTTTTTAACATGAAGTATATAGTTCGGAGACTTTGAAGACATTCAGTCCGATAATTGTCGCTGAAATAACGTTTGAAACTACATTTTTAATGCATTTTCAGATATCTTTAAAAGATATATCGACTAACTCAATCTATGCATAAAATAACTGTTTAAAAAACAGACGTACAGTATATGTTTGGAATGTTCATTTCTGGGGCGCACCCTGTACAAATGCAATGCAATTGCGAGGCCGCTCTGTATTTGTACTCATAATATGAATAAAATAAAAAAGTTATGTAAATGAAAGTTTTAATGAAATCGTACTCCTCCTCACCTCGCTCTAAGTACATGTACATGGTTATGTCGAAATTTATTTGAAAAAAGTTTCAAAAATAAAAAGAATGCGAATGAGATAAGAGATTTTGAGGGTGAGTGGGCGCCAGCATGAAATCAGATCTATTTTTTGAATAATTGAACGTTATTTTTGCAGCGTTGGGCTTAATGTCAGAGAGGATGCAAAAGTAGATGCAAGGACGCCAATGATAATTAACCCACAAACGCATGCCTTAATGCATGCATTTTTCTTTTGTGCCGTTCGGGAATTAGCCGCTAGGACGATAAAAAATAGCCTTATTGATTATGTGATCTGCTTTAATGGTGCAACGATGATGCCTAATGGTCCATTAGCCATTATTCTATATCTGAGAAGCGGCTTTAATTATGTCTCTACTAATTTTCTTTTTAATCTCTTCCCATTAAAAGACATATTGCCAATTGAAACACTGATTCCTACACCGCATTACTCGCTTTTTATTGCTTTTATTGGTTTGGCCAGAAAAGGGAGAAACAATGCAAGAAACACACAACTGCACGCGTTGCGTTATCTCTTAAAAAATAAAATGTTAAAAAACAGCGTTTTATTCGAGTTATAAAAACGTAGAATTCTTTAGAAAAGATATGGAGAACATAAATACTTTAAGCGAAATGCGTCAGTATCCAAATGATTTTATGTGGTGTTTTATTTTCTAAAAAAGATAAATGTATGAGAAATAATGAGCTTTAGAACTGCACAATTTTTCAATAAATTTGATTTCTGGATCTAAGATAAATTTCTTAAAGACTGCATGTTTAATTCTTTTTATGCTTCCTTCTTTGTTATGCGTGCGGTAGAACCTCATTAAGACGAACTCGCTGAATGCGAATTTGTGATAATACGACCCCTTTCCCAGTTCCAATCCTACTGTATACGTCGAATAATTTTGATTTCTTCTTTTAAGACGAATTTGAATATTGCAAATTTTTGGTTAAGACGAATTAAGTTTCGAGTTCCCGAGCATTCCCGTATCGTTGAAATTAATTTGAGTGAATGAACATAGATTTATAATATAACAACAAAAAAGATTAGTAATTTATCGTACAATTAAACAAGTAGTCTGAGAATGAGAAGTGTACAGCCCGCCATTGATTTGTGAGAAATAATCAAATATCTATTAACATCGACAACGATTTCGTGACAGAACTTGAGATTTCTCGAAGTCAGAAAAATGCTAAGCTTTGTTGGAAAGCCTGGAAACTTTCATCGTAACGACTATTTCATACCTGGATAACCTAAATTGTAATATAGGTTATAAATAGGTGACCTTTTTTCAAAGAACAATCTTCAACCAAAGAGTTATAACTAAAAATAGCAGCACTCTGAGGCTTGAAAGATTTTTAAACAGGGCCACTTAAAAGTGGCTTTTATTCACTAACACTTGACCATTGTTTATAATTAAAATACATGTATAACTTATCGGCAGACTTTGACGTATTTAACCAATTTAAAAGAGTAAGTTAGGACATTTTCTGTAAATATTTTAATAAAAAATACATCTCGGATAATAATTTTACGAATTTGTCATTAGATAGAGCATTAAAAATCGAATAACCGCTACCGCTTAAGGGGTTTCTGAGGTATGAATTACTCACTTTCAGATCATTTGGTTAAGTAGTTTACTATCAAAGATGGCCGCTAAATTGAACAGTATGAAGTCACGTGATTGTGACCCGCATTATTTTCGTGTCACCCTATAGTTAGGCAATCACTGCGTGCTTCTATGTTATAAGGGTACGTTTTCATTTAGGCCAATTGCGATTTGAATCATGTTTTCACCTATAGTGTAGATGTCTCTGTATTGCTTTAATTTCTCGAAAAAAATAATTAACATTTTAAAAATAGTTACCTGAAATGAACCGTTTCCAAATCATCCTAATTTTATTTTAAATTTTACAATTTTCAATTTTAAGCCACGCAGCTTTTCCACATTTTTTAAAAAATGTTTTGAAACATTTTGGAAAGATTTTTTAATGTAAATACTATGATCAATTATTTTTTGCTTTTTAAAAAATGGGTAGCAGAAATCTACCATTTCCAATTCATCGTAACTGTTTTATTTCAGCTGGTTAATTTTTGTATATTATTCATATAATTTTCCATTTAACATAATGCAGCTTTACAAATTTAAAAAAAAAACATTTAAACATCTTTTGAGTAAATATTATCGATGAATCTTTCGTTCTAAACCGTATATCCCGGACGCTAGGCGTTGTTAAATCATCTTTTAAGCTTTTATGGATTCTTTTTATAGCCAAATTTTGGTTAGCTTCTTTGAGGAAACAGCCTTAAAACTTGATAAAGGGGATTTGTGTATAGTATTTAAACGCAGGGCTAAACCATAAGCCTTGACGTAGAGCAGCCCTTGTTGTTACAAAAAGCGATATGCCATTGGCGTCATCGCGTCTATGAATAAGGTAGCGTCAACTTAGACGTTTGTCGGCTATTTTAACGATGTTCCTGGAAAATTGGAAAGTTTGCCAAAATGAAAGTTTAGACAAAATATTATTTGAATTAGCTGCATAGACTTCTGTCGGAGGATGTAAACTAGCGTAAAATTCAATACAGCGGAAGCTTCTTTCTATGATTTCACACGAAGGAAACTAGTGAACATGCCATAGTTTATAGGAAACCTCAGGATAATCCGGAAGGTGAAAGATTCTCAAAAATATTTTAAATAATGCAAAATTAAAATTTTAAAACTGGAAAAAATTCCAAAATGTGATAATAGAATCTTGACTTTAAGAGTTTATAGCATTATAAACTCACGCTGTTATGTTTTAAACGTGCAATTTTACGCCATATACATGTTTTGAATACGAATTTAGAATGTTTTAGACACGATTTTAGAAAGTTTTAACACGTGCAAGAATCTCTAGACATTGCGACAAAGTACAGTGTAATTGTATTTATAAACTTTATGTAGGCCTACACGTGTATTTACGTAACATGCCAAGGACATTATGGGCATGTAACGTTTTGAAATGGTTACGTTTTAATTGTGAGTTACGTTATTTGCAAAAAGTTTCAAAATGTACTTGTCTTTTAATACGTCTCTAATACACCTATACATGTATTTTGTCACTTACACGTTTAAAAATTGTATACCACATATTTTTACATGTTTACGTCTTACATGCGTTTGTTCATTTTTACATGTTTTACACGTTACTCACCTGCAAGAATCTGAATATGTTTTTGAATTGAACAGCATTATGCAACCATTTTAACAACAAATAGAAGTACACTTGCATGTTTTTCTCAATGCGCAGCGGTTGCAATTTTATGTTCAAAAGTAACATGTCTGCAACATGTCCCATTTCAAATCCTGCTGCGCGTTGCGCTGAATCCACAAATTGCGAAGTAGGTGCATCGCTGAACGGCGAAAACGAGTTCAAGAACAAACTAACCCCATTTATTGCCTGCTGAGGTGGAAACTGAATGCAGTTTTTCTGTGTTAAATCAATGGAAGTAGTCCTAAGTTAACCTTTCTTTCGGTATTATTAAGCAGAGAGGCGACCAGGTTGCAATATTTCCGAAAACCAGATGAGCCAAAGTTTGCCAAGTGAGTCAAGGCTCCAAGTCATTCGTTTAGATTAATACTGAAAACGTGCCCATTTTTAGATGCCAGCCAACTTATGTAAATTTAAAGTTGTTTTTTTTATTATTAAAAATGAGAAAACGTATAGGCACATAAGCTCGATGGTGTCCTGTTTTGAATCCGTGTGACGTAAAAGAGAAGTCTGAAAGAAAAACATGATTTCTTGGCAAAACATGCATGTACCCTATCTACTGATTTAAATTTACCAAAATACTCTCGTGACGGTGCATCAAGCACCGGAGCAAGCTCTATCAATTTTCCGTGAATTTGTTAGTTTTATGCATGAGGACATCTCCAAATGTATCCCCAATTTTTGAAGTACGGTGTCCCAACATGTGGTTTATATTCGCACTTTCGCTAATCTATGCAACATTAACTTTGTCAATTTTACTAAAAAGAATCCGTATACAGTATTCATGTTTGTTCTCCCAAAATGTATCAATGATATCCCTAAATTCCTGTCATTTTTTTGAAAATCACCATATGACATGCTAAAGGCGTTTTTTGTCTTGCTCAGTTTCATGTTATTCGAAATTTACGTGTTTATAGCTAAATTCTACAGTATATTTACAAAGATCATATTTGCACATTTTTTTTAACATTTCGGACCATACAAAGTTATTCAAGCTGCACATGTTTTGAAATTTCTGATAACGGACAGGCCGTTCAATGACTATGACGTGTCAAATGGCTTTACATCTCATCGATCCTACTTCGATTTTGCAAAAGAGATTGACAAGTCTTTGCACACCAGTGTCTTAAATCTGTTAATCCATCTTTATGGAGAAAATGGTGCATATCGAATCGGTCGTACTGTATGTTTTCCAGAAATCACGCCAAGTTAACAAACAGTTGCATTTTACATTCAGCAACTTTGGTTTCCCAACTACTATTTATCCAGCTGCTTGGCGCCCCGAGGCCGAGGATCGAAACTCGAAACGAAATCAAACATTTTCTAGGCTTATTTTGTTTAGGCTAAACCTTCGCAAATAAATCGTTTGTCGCTGGTGATTTCAAACCCAAAATGGAGATATTTGAAACTGACAGCTAAAAAGCCAGCTCCTGTTGCTCTTCATGTGCCATTTAGACAGTTGATTTCAATTTGTTTGTTTTAATTCGGCTTCTTTGAAGCCTAATGAATAAATTAATCTAATCGGTGCTTTTTGGTTCAACGGATATGTCCCTGGGGAAGATAAATAAACTACTGTTAGACCTTCTTGCTTGCTTGTGTAATCTGGCCTGAAATGCATCTCCGCTAAGCAGCTTGTTAAAATAAAACAAACACCAGCTATTATTAGTGTGTGAATCAGAAAGTTGTGTGTGTGTGTGTAATTTTACTACTGTTTTTACATATAATTTTTATCGAAAATAATTATGTTGCATCAACATTAATACCTGCGTGCAAACATGGTATAAACAAAAATTGCTTATTTAATTTTGGATTTAAACAAACAGGGTTTATTGAAACCGAATATATTATCCGTATTGTAGTTACATCACCGCATATGAAACATTTTTTTTTATTTCGTTTTCGCAGGTTTCAAGATCTTACGAAGTTCAAATTTCCCGCCATCAATGTGCAGCAAGCTACACAATGAAAATTCTCAACAATCCAGAAGAAAAAGCGCCATAGTATTGGCATTTTCTTCCTGAGCCTTTCAGAATTTAACACAGCGCTGCCTTCGCTGCACTGCATCGTACTACACTACATTAAACAGGTGCTGGTATTGTAATGACCGCATGTGTCATTTTCGATCTTTTATGGGGTATTTTAGTAGTGTGATTGGTAACAAAAACCCCCATTGCGCATAAGAAATTTTTATGGAAAACTATACAATTCAAATGCTTAGCATAGAACACTACATGTAGTGTAGTGTAATTCCCTTCAACAGTTACCGCTAAAAAAGAGGCAACATCGTCACTTACGCTACACTACCCTGCATGAGAATGAAAATCTACACTTACAGACGTGGACATGCCCCCATCCCCAAAAAGCTGCGTTGTAGCTATCCATAAAATGCGCTTTATTTAGTGTTAACTAAGAAATTGTCCGATATAAATTGTCTAAGTAATAGACAATTTATTATACTTTATCACTGCACTCAGACCTGACTGCACTGCAATGCAGAGCATAAGGGGGGTCGTTTTTCTACACAGGTAGAGATAGAGAGGTAGAAACACGGTGGGTAGAGATGTCTGCGTGTGCCATCTAGTGGCGAGAACCCAAAGCAATTGATCACCCGAAAGCAACGGCGGGAAAAAGAAATAAGGATTATTTCTATGTAAATTTGTGTAATTTAAATGATTTACAGAAAATGAAGTAAATGTCTGAGCTCTGAACCTAAACGTTTAGACACGGGGAAACTACAGTAGGGTGAGAACACACTGAATGCTTACTTTCGACGTGCTTCTTACAGCTTCTTTCCTGCTTATTTTCATCTTCTTGTTTCCAGCTATAGGGTAATAGCACGCTGACACTTATTTCATTAACTTAAAAACCAGTATCGCCTAGTTGTATGAATCTGCAATACCACTACGCGACACTGGTTCAAAATAAGTAAACAAATCACATGAATAAATGCCAACGTGCTCTCACCCTTAGAGCGCACAATGAATGCTGATATCAGCGTGATGGTCAGTGTGCTTGATAAAGTTGGAGGTGCCACTGCATGCGTTATGCTAGGTGAAACAATCCGCGTAAAACCTTTTACGGTGAGACGTTTTTACGGTACATACAATCGATGGCTACACTTTTGACCAATAGTGATATCCGTGTGCCACTGTAAATTTCTTAAAATTGTATAGTTCTTGTTAAAATCATCAGTTTTATAGTGAAAAATACGTTCCGGTTTTTGAAAAATCTATTTTCGAAATTGCTATTTTTTTCGAGAGTTGCTTTATCAGCTTTAAGAAAATTGCATTAGTTTTTTTTTTCAATAAAAATTTTCACCCTGGCCATCTTATGTAATCAATGACTGTATTTAAGAACACGTTTTCGCGTATTTGATATAATGCCGTTTGTAGTTTGCATATATTTTTAATATGGATTAGTTTTGAATGGGGAAAGGACTAGTCAGGATGGGAATATACTTTCATTACACACATGGTACACTACATGACATGTACCTAACACATTGTTGAGGAAGTTATCAGATGCCCCTATTGAAGGTGGAAGTTTGCTGGAGAGACATTCCTTAAGGACTGTCATTAGCCGAAACGTCTTATGCAACGAACGGGAAGCACGTTGCCAATGACGGTTTGAGGTGTTGGAAGTGAGGAGTGTTTCCCTGAGTGAACCTCAGAAGGATCGTTGACTTTGCTTCGATTCATTTTTGGGTGGTGATGTTAACAATCCTCGTCACTCGCCCTTTCATCTTGTCAGATTTCGTTTTTCCTGACGACTGTAGAGAGGCACGAATAGCCTTTGGTAACTGAAGCAAACACCGACTAAGCCTCACCTCCAGAAGAAGGAGGAAGCGAAGCAATGCCATTCTTGTCACAATGCGCTCTTCTGCATTGTGTTTCCTAGTATGGTGTTCAAACATGGCGGACTACGCGCCCCAAATTAGCATTTAAAGGAAAACCCGTTTGGATACCTTTGCGGAACACCCTTGTGGTGAATGTGGTGAATGTAGTGAACGGTTGGAGGTCGAGTGGGTGTCAACCAGATTTTCATCTAGGATTATCTGGCTGGAATTACTACGGTTTATTATCAGGAAGTTGAAGGCTTCACCATCGACCAGAAATTCATTATGAAATGATGCAGTTGTTATCGTACCCCTGATTCAGAAGTGACACAACTCAAAAAATTTCATTTGGAAACAATTCAAGTTTTAATTGATGGTAATGTATCGTAATGCATGATAAAATAAAGTAACAAAACTGTCATTTACAATAGGTGAAAGTATATGGCAAGCTAAGATGCGTCATGTTTACTGAATAGTACAAGGGTAACAAGGGTGTTTTTGAACTCATGGTACAAACTCAAACTGGGGTTTGAGTGAACTAAAGTAAACATTTTCACCATAGAACCTAGGGTCCAAAGGTCACTATTAAAAAGTTACATGGAATTAACGTTGGCACAGAA
>JAQGAO010001282.1:0-25425 GCA_034697705.1 Ommatoiulus sabulosus
ACATCCGGACGTCCGGTTTCCTTGAACCCCCCCCTCCCCCCTGTCCGCCTGTGTCCCATTTTCACATACCCCCCCCCCTCCCCCCCTTAGCCGGACATCCTTTATGGATGGCCCCCTTCTGACAGTCAACCCCGTTTAAGATGAAGGCAGTGGTTGTGAAATGTTATGGAAAGTCGCTCATCAGCGCTGAAATGTTTTATTTTTGGCAAGCGACACCATTGATTTTAGAAGAGGAAAAAACAACTGTCTTTTCTTTGGTGGCTCTTAATTGTTGCCTTTTTCGAACAGCGATCCAATAGTAGCTATTTCGACGATGTTATCATTTTCACGATGACTGACAAAGTTCTCGTTAACATAATGTTACGACTAAATAAAGTGTATAATTTGCCTATCACGTACATGTATACAGGATATGTACTTTTAGGTATGCGTATAGACATCGGCACAGGTGTTCCGCCAAAAACATTGTAATTGTTTCTATAGTATCTCTTCGCTCGTTAGTATTATTTCCAAATAAATGAGAAGGATTTACGATGACCCTCTATACATTTACATTTGATAAAGATAAATAAGTTCTTCGTACACGCATGGTGAAGACCGATATTAGGCGGGGGGTCGTAAACTAACGCCAAAATTGCGTGTTTCAACAAATGGCATTTGTTTAAATGTCATTGATCACAAAAGAAAAAGTATATACGCGTGCACGTGTGAAAGCGAGCGTCCGTATAGAACAAACACCTAACTTTGGGGTCACGTATTTCTCGACTCATTACTAAGTTTGGCAATGACTATTAAATAGGGTACTCGGACGGAAACTTCATACCTTGGCTGTCGTGAAGCCATGTGTGCAAAATCGACACCCTCATTGGTTTAAAAAAAAATCAGTCGATCACGACTGTCAAAATGCAATTCGTAAAGCTTAACTGAGTTTCGACCTTAGTTTGTAAGCATTTATAAATTTGAAAGGTATTTTTAAAGTAATTTTCTAGCAAATTCATAGTTTATACGAGAATCTTTCTCAATTCCAAACAGCTTTTTGTTTAGCTGCACGTTTACTGCATTTTATTTTCTTATAGTACGGTATTTCGTCACCTTGGGCCGGTTGCACCAACGGAGGCTAAGAATAACTTAGGGTTAACCTACTGTGTAACGCTAGGTTAACCCACCGTTGTATTGCAGAAGCACGGGTTACGGTAGCAGTAACCAGAGACGTTCAACCTAGCTCATACCCTAAGATCACGTAAACCAAAGTTTAGTTGACTCTAAAGCTGAACCAAAACCTAGAGTAAAGTCAGTGTTGATGTTTTTGCGGCCCCTGCCAGCCTCCGTCAACGCGGATGACGTCATCAACCTGACGTCATCATGTCAATGAGACGATTTCATTGGCTACTTTTAATATTATTGAAAAGCTCGGGAAATAATGATTTTCAATTTCACTATACTAGAGGCCGCCACTTTGAGATGTAAACCAGTTCTCCTGACCCTAAACCACCAATTTCGGAGAGTCAGGGTTAGGTTCACAGGTTGACCCAAAGAGTCAAGAAATCCACTGATTACTATATGAAATAGACGGTAAACCATTTTTGGTAACCCAAATAGCTGGTTTAACCTAAGTTTGAGGTTGGAACCTTGATCGTTGGCTACTGCTACCGTTAGAGAAAAAAATAAGAGAAAGGTTAACCCAGCCAGTAGGCAGGGTTAACCTCAGGTTATTAGGAAAAGCAACATGGCGGGCCCTATGGATGAATCTAGGGAATTGTGCATGCTACACCACCTGGTCACACAGACAGGTGAAGCCAGGATGCGCAAACTGGCAGCATTGGTGAAAGTTAGTTCCTTTTCTGTCCTCCATTTTAATTTCAGCAGGTTAAACATGGGTTCCATAACCCTGGGGATATTTCATCAAGAGTTAATTGGTACAACACAAACATACATGTATAACCCGAAGGTTAACCTGGAGTCAAATTTTAACCCAAGGTTAGTAAACCTCAGATTTTAATCTAAGTTGGTTCAACCGACCCTAAATCGTCATCTGATGTTCTTCTTCAGTTTCGCTTGTAAGAACCTATTCGGCTATTCCTCGGTTCATTTTTGGCTGAATTTATTCGTGTTTCAACATGAAATGCAGAGACCGGAAGCTCCACTCGCATTGGAACAAAATCGTTCTCGTGCGCCTTGCTCGTTCGGTTTTTTACGATATAATTGCTGCATACATGCGAGCGACGAGTTCTGTTGGGTAAAAAATGTATTTTGTTTGAAATAATCATGTTCTCGTTCGAACACATCATACTGGATCGGCTATTAAGCCGTCAGCTATTTCATTCGATTGCTGCTTTGATAAATTAAGGTAAACAAAGTGGTGTGAATTAATGATGTCCACATTGCCGTGCGCCAAGTTTGATTGATATTTGGTCTAATTATGTCGATTGCACGCGGCTATAACTCTAGTTAGTTGATTGCCATCTGTAATTGAGGGTAAACTTAGCCTACAATTAACGGGGACGTTGTTGATGGACCTTATTTCCGCATTATGTATGCTCTCATGAATTAATTAAAGAAAGTAGACCCAGAAAAGGTTGGGATTTTTTTTCTTCCCAACATCAATCAACATTGAAACGCAATACAGCACTTAAAACTAATTAAGATTGTAACCTTCGGGCGCATGTATTTATAATAATCATACGAGAGATTAATGAATTTGTTGCCAGACTTCGACGTTGGCGCAATTGTAAAACGTTCCGATATTTTTTTCTTAGTTTATATGTTGTTTTGGTAGATCTTGATTAATTATGCTCGATTTAATAATGTTCTTTGAAAAAACAATAATAGTCTTATTTACGTTAAAACTTGCAAAATAAGGTAATCACGTGTGGTTAATCGAGTTAGGTCCGTACTATATAGCTGTTGCAAGAGTACACTATACAGTACTTTGTGTAATCCTTTTAGTAACTATTTTCGAAATTTCCTTTGCCAGGCTATCTGCAGGCAAGTAGAACAGATGAATTTTTTTTAAAGTAGTACACTTATTTGCATAATGTTCTAGCATAAATGATTGATATTTGATTAGCTGAATAGGCAAGCAGCTTGCATATTTTTATTTTTAAAACCGACGTTTGACATGACCGAGTGATTTAAGCCTGACCCTCCTGAACTCGACCTTTATGTGTAGTATTTATTTATGTAAATAACACGACAATCTAGGCCAAATCTATGGCCACTATTAATTAAACTATAAAGTGTAAATATTTATAAAATTTATTCCACGAACATGAATGATTTATATACTTCGAATCACAAAAAGAAAACAACGAAATAATTTTATTTAAAATTTTAATGTACTTCAAACCAGTTCTAATATTGTGGTTTGAAAATAGATTGCAAATTACTCGTATATAACTGTTATTCGGTTTGTTTTAATGAGTTGGGTTAAAACAAACTTAATGAACTAGCTGGCTCGGTTATGAATACCTTCGTGGTTTTTTTTCTATCGCAATAGTTGTATGCATTTAATAAAGTTGAGGTGCAGGTTTTTTGCTTAAACGTACTTCTTGAGGTCATTTCCTTAAGAATTTCGAACAGTTTTTCAAAATATCTGCCAAGAATACTCAAGTTTCAAATTCTTTCTCAAAATTGCCGCCATTTGGAATGCTATTGCAAAATGACGACTCCTCTGTAAACAAGATTTAATGTAAGTAAAGTTCACTTAAGTGCATTGAAAACTAAACGCAGATCTGAAACGAATACAGTATATTGCTACGTTCATGACATTGTATTACAATTCGTTGGTTTATACATGTTATCTTTTTAACTAAATTTATATCCTTAATCATTCCAAAGGCGAATACCTATATATAGTGCTTCGGAGAACGAAAAGTGTGTACATTTCCAGAAAATGTTCCGTTTGAAATTGTTTTAAAACGTCTCATTGCACAAAACTCTGCACTTCCACTGCCTCGTGAAAGTATTTTGAGTCTATTAAGCTAATTACATCGCTTCTTGATTTTAATTTTATGAAAACCTTGCGAGGTTTATTTCCTTGATGACTTTACGTTGTTATTTTTTCAACTTTATAAAGTTATTGTTGTGAAATACTGTACGTTGCAATGCCCGCGTTTGTTCTATGAGATGAAACAGTTGTTGGCAACGAATAAACTGTGGAGCCATTTTCTCAATTATACAGATCCATAAAAATCCAGTAAAAGCTCAGCAGTGAAACAAAGCGCTGTAATGAATTCAGACTTTTGACAATAAAAAACGCGCGAGAGTTATTACGTTTGTTGAAAACCCTCGCAATCTACGCGTGGTAAGGACTCGCTCGGGGAGCCACGTGGTGCGCCTTTGGGGTGGGTGGTAATAAGCAGAAAATGTAAAGATGGTAACATGCTATATCTGATAAACGTGGGCGTTAGATTCGCAGAGGCCTAAATAGATGCAACTATAAATTGCGGAATGCTGAGCATGTGCTCTTTACAAATATACAGGGGAGATTTTGTTGTAAATGGGCCTACTCGTAGGCCAACGGGACCCCATTATAAAAAGAAAACTGCATTTATGACGTTAGACGATGGAATGCATAAATGACTTTCTGTAAATGGACACGTTATGAACATTTATCTGATGGGACAACTGCATTTGTTTGGAGTAGATAGATCACGGGGAAGAATGTCACTGTGCGCGGTTTTATCCTTTGCTCCAACATTATCAGACTATAAATTTTAAAAGCATAATGGAACTAAAAGTTGGTTTTGGAAATCCTCGCTGAAAACAGGCTATGCAAACGTGGAAAGTAACTTGGCGGCAACTGCAGTTTTCGTACGTGCATATATCAAAATTATAACTTTGCTATAGATAAATAAATCAAACGAAGCCATAATTGTAGCTGACACAATAGTTGAATTAGTTATTAACCAGAAAATTATTATACACTGTATAAGTAATCAAATAAAATTTTCTTAAGCGCTTTTAAGTGTATTTATATCATGAAACAGGTTACCCCATTATCCATGCAATTATAGCAACTGACCATTATCGATTTTAAGTATAGCGATATCAATGTACCGACTATAACTTCTTAATTAGAGATTAGTGAACTCGCAGTATACATAGCCTTTTCATACATTTATATTAAATTATTTAAACTAGATCAAACATGAAGTTTATGTAGGTATAGCGCGTGAATTTGCAATATATTGTCATTTTTTTTGCAATTATTGAGAATAAATTCGCATTTTGCTGCTCAAGCTTCACTTATAGATTTCGAGGATTTAGATGGAAGTAGGTAGGCCTACACACATCTGGAAAGTTAATTATTTTAATCTTTTTTGGCGATTGTTTGCTCTGCTTCGGAATTGTCACGCTATGAACTGCAACCACTCTTCGCCGGGAAAAAAAGTTAATTAGGGATTATAATGCCAAATTGGAACTTGTTTTGTTTAGTGTAGACACCGTGCAATTTAAATGGCGTTTTAATCTGCAACTCCGTATAACTAAACAATTAAATCCGTTTCCTCGTCGTTAAGCTCTTGAGTTCTTTGCATGCACGCCATCCAGATGAACGCAGTTGTTTTTTTGCGCTTAAAACTAATCTTAACAATTTGAATTGCTTGATTACTGTCTAGAATTGCTTTTTAGCATCATTAATGCCTCAGCTTTCTTAACGGAAGCATTTGATTAATAATAATCTCGATTTAGGGTGCTTTCAGCTTGGCCATTACCTTTGTGGGTAATTAACTCCATTATGGTTTGGAATGCTGTCAATTGGCAACATGTTTTTAATTTCTCGAAACCTCAGGGATTAAATTAGCATTCTAATTGTTGACATGGAAGCCATTTTATCTGAATTTTATTTTAAACAACAATGATAAAGAACATTTAAATATGTTCACTTTTATATACATGTACATTATTTATCGTCGAAGCATCCGAGACAACAATGTTTGGAAAACGTATTTAAAAATGATCTCTTAATAATTTCCCACTATCCCTCGCGTAATTGAACTGCTTCCAATGATTGCTTAAACTAGACACTGGGTTACTGTATTATAAATTTTTCCCATACACTCTATACATATAGGCCTACATTTCCAAGTATGCATAGTTTTAATGACAATGCGGAAGAAGTTCAATAAAGATATGCATTTATATTTTTTTGCATAAAATAATTCTGCAAAACATGTTCTTTATAAACAACACGTGTGATATATTAGACAGAACTACTTTTGGTAAAAATTTCATACGCCCGAAACATCGATAGCATGCACCCTTTTTACATTTCTGTTTAAATTGATATGCATGCGCAATGATGACCTGCATGGCTGTATTTTCAAATTTTCTTTTTTCCAAGCATACAGTGAAACACTTTTTGTTTCAATTTGATAGCTAGTACAATGTGCAGGTCGTATTCCGTTCTCCCAAATTTCCCAGCATGCTTTTTTGATGTGGTAGTATTGCGAGGCAATAAGCGAAGTGTCCACTATCCCTCGCGTAATTGAATTGCTTCCAATTTGTAACTAAAAGAAGTCGCTCCCAACGTGGAGGTATATCAAGTTTAATTAGAACAACTTGCAAAAGCAGTTGGCCACCAATTCCATTAGATCTTTGATTTTCACGCTTTAAAGAATTTAGGCGAGTTAAGACCAGGGGATTAACACGCATTCTTTCAATTTGCTGCTGGAATGTGGCTACATAGAGCAGACAATCATCACGAACGGTGCAGGGGAAAAGTTGTTGGAATGTTTGTTGCTCGTGCTTTCGCCAAAACAATTACAAATTGTACTTCTTGAGGTTTAATTACGGTAGTAAATTAGGAGGGACGAGTTCAACTGCATTTCTACCAGATTCTAAAAACAATTACTTTCGCGCTAACTTTTTCATCGCCTATAAAACTTTCTCCGGTGTTTCTTAGGTATACATGTGCAGCACGCGTTTTCCTTTTCTACTTTCCAATCTCCATTATTCACATTTGGAATCGCCATTATAAGGTGACAATAATCTCGAGGATTCATTGACGTGTGCGCCTTATTATTAGAATATTATCGTATATATCAGAAATCCATGTAACTTGCGCAATAAGTTCCACGTATATACATTATATTTCGCGAAACGTATCGCGAGTTAATGGATACCAGTAGTCGAATAAGGGATGCTATATATAGCTAAACATGTTATATGATATGTAAAATACTCGGAATTATAGTGTATCAAAATATAAAACATACAGTATGTCAACGACAAAAGTCACGGAATATAGTTTGAATCTATAGAATCAAGACAATGCTACGATTTCTGAAATGGACCTTCTTTTATAAATCTAAAGTTATTGTCACTGTGTATATTTACTCATTTGTCAGCACCACTTTTATTTTCTGATTTGTTAAATTTTTAAAAAGCTTTGCATACATTTTGGATGGAGTGTTTTTTAAACTTATGTTTTATTTGGTCACATCGCGGCACAATCCCATACATTGGGAGCAGGAATTGCATAAAGTCGGGTACACATACTAGCCACTAAACCGAAACTAAAAACTAAAAACCACAAACCCCAAACTTTCAACGTGAACTAGTTTTTATAAAAAAAAAATTATACAAACTCAGCAGGCGACAGAGGATATCACTAACGATATGCTGTCGTCTGCAGTAACATCGATATCGTGCTGACGAAATGTTGATAGCAGCGCCACCGCCAAAAGTTTGGCTATTTCCATTTCATCACACCGACACTCGACGGGAACGCCAAACTTAGTTTGTAAACTTGATTTTCTAGTTTTTAGTTTGGCAAAAACAGTTTGCTACGGCATTTTTTTCGTTGCCACAACCCAGAAAAGTTTCAAGTTTGGAGTTTTTAGTTTTGGTTTGGTGATAGTGTGTACCCTTCTTAACGAGCACCTACTGTATGCGTTTTGCCTCGACCGCGAAACTTTTTAATGTAAATTTCAGATTAAGACAGAAATAAAATCGTTATTTATATGTGCATGTACAGAAATGGTAATGTTATTTTCGTTATTGACGCGCTATACTGGGTACCTTGCAATTCTCCTAGAATCGAGCTCAGTTTGTCGATGATGTAATTGCAATTATTTTTGAATTGCTGCATTATTCCTATGATGCAAAATTGATTCGCCGAGCCGCCACTAAACATTCAGTAAATCATTACTTCTCATAACTAGAAGCCATTCCCTCGACGGCAGCAGTTTTAATTACAAATAAATTCATTAATTTTTCTTAGTGATTTTCCGCCTTTTCCGCTCCACCGCAGGAAGCGAGCGTGTTGCGGGCCTTCATTGTATAATAATACGATTCTTGGCATGCTGCTAAATAATTTACGGAAAATGTACTCTGAGGTACGAGATTGTAAATAACTAAGTGGGGGTTTACTCATTCTCGATAATGAGATAACCACTTTGAAAATTGTTATCAAAATTTATTCATGAGATCGACTGATTTGGATTTTTCTACCGTGTTTTATTGCCCCCCTGACGCGTCGTAATTAGAATTTGCCCTGAAATACTTTGCATTGCTCTCGCATTTTCTGCGGCATCCCGTTGTTTTGTAATTTCCTATTGCAGGCCGTGGAGGGTTTAAAGGATTAATCGTGTTGGGAATTAATGGGATGATAGCCAGAAATTTAAAAAAACTTTTGCCTCGAGTCAGAAATCCCGGTTATGTTGTTGCGAAGACGCGCGCGCGAACCTTCATAAAACTTTTAGAACATCCTGTTGAAAAACCACAAATTTGAAGATTATCTCGACGTTGTTGAAAAGATGCGAAAAGAGATCGCATCTTCGCACGCTGAAACTAGGTTTTTATACCGGGTGAGCTCAAGTTTTCTCAATCGATGTCATAATATTAACACGTTAAAATACCTCGTTCAATGCTCTATAGACATGTATCGCTTTTGTCCCCCTCCTGACACACTCATCCTATTAATTTGTTACGTTAAAATACATCTTATTGAAAATATGAAATTCCATAAATTGAGTTATACAGCGACTGATGCATCTTTCAAAATGTAAATTATATTGAATTACGAATAATTTGAAGGTTTTTTTACGTGCATCAGTCACATCATCGTCACTTGTCATCTTATTACCAAATTTGACCTACTGTTTCGATTGAATGGCAACTATTTGATAAACAAAACAAAAAATGTCCCACCTTTACCCGTGCGCCCTCAACGGTCTTTTAGAAAAGTTTACAAAATGGAATACAACCAAACCTTGATTTTATAAATGGTGCTTACCATCACAGTATACTATACGTGGAAAAAACACTGCAGGGCCGCCCTAACTGTTGGTTTACAGATATCACTACGATGAAGCCAGCCCATGAAACCCGTGAAACCAAATCGCCAAAGCTGAGCAGGGTAACACCTTTATCTCATTGGCTTTCATGTTTATGTAATTAATGAGCGCGCGCAAAGGCTGCGTGTTTTAGAACACATGCATGTGGTTAGTGACACGTCGACTACGATTAGTCGAAGTCGACGTATGAGGGCGTGGCTAAAAGCGAATTGATATCTGCATACCAACAGGGCGGCGCTGCAGTGTTTTTACCCCACCAGAACATCAACTATACCATGAACCGAGTTTGTGAAATTCTTTTTAGTTTTAGGGTTACCTCATCCCCATTTTCATTATAAAGAGGTGAAATAAATGCTAGAAAGCGTGAAATTTGAAGTCCGCGAGTGCAAATATATGCACGCTGTCAGCGCTGTTTAATAAAAAAAAAGCTTTTAACTGGTGTAGAAAGGAAGGTCAGGAAGACAAAGACGTGCGGTTTTCGAGCTGGCCCTATTAATGAAGCTATTCGTAAGCTGCTGAAACCCCCCGTTTAATATGAAAAGCCATCGCAAGATTGCATTTCCAGGGGAACAAATGAAGGCCCGAGCTGCATCTTTGCGCTTAGCTTGCGCAGCCTCGACAAAAGCTTTTGTAATTACGATAGCCAATATAAATGTAAATAAGGTCCCTTCGAATAATTGCGAATTTTCATGGCTGCACTGTGTCGTCCTATTTCCACGCGCGATGCGTTTGCTGGGGGAGGTCTTATCAATAATAATGAGATGGGGTGTTAGTGGATTATGCATTTCAATGCAATTTATATATATGATCTTTGCTCCGACTATAGCTTTAAGCTTTTACAAATCTAGGGTAGGCATCGTGGGGTTGGGGTGAGGAAAAGGATGGGCATAATGCTACTGTTAATGCAGCAGCCCTGGACAGTTTTACCGCCTGTCTGAAAGTCTAATCATACAGTGAAGCATCGTCGCCCGTCTTCCTCGTGTTGCCCCTTTTGTGACTGATTTTAATTCTATGGCTGAATTTGCATTGATGATTTACATGTATGTACCCCTCAAATCCATGTTGTTATACACTTTTTTTAAAAATCATCATATTATTAAAAGAGCAATGCTCATGGCTAAAGCAGTGTTCAATGTTACGACTAGTTTTCTATATGATCTTAAACTTGCATATAAAAAAGTTTTTAAAGTTCGTTAATTATTACCCGCAAAAAAAACTGCATTAATAACTCGATCGTATCATTTTTTCAAGTTTATTCTGCGACTTCAATTTCGGGAAAAGAATGCGACGGCACTTCCATGCCGTATAAGCGCATAAATTTATATGTCGCCTCCTGGAGAAGTGTCCTAAGTGGATCATTCTTGCTTTCGTCGTATTGAGCAATTTCTCCGACATTGAGCCGAAGCATTTAATTACGATGTAATTCATTAAGTTCTGAAAATCGATGTTTAGGTTGTTATTTGCATTTGAGATTACTTAAGAGTAGGGGGCGGTTCGGAAACCTAAAAGCACCTAAGGATAAACTTAATTGACGGCAAGTTTAACGTCGAATCCATTATTAGAGATAATACATAGTCGTGCATTTGTCTATTGATTCTTAATTTCCCACAAAAAGTTTGCAGATGGCCATTAAGTTGCGAGGCGATCATACACATGCACTCATAAGCGTTGCCATACTGGCTACCGTTAATTTATTAGACACCTGTTTTGGTAAACAACTCCAGAACGGAAGCGCAATATAATGCTCTTCCGCGTATATATTGATTTCCCTTTAGAGTTAAGTATAGCTCTTCAAATACCTTGCCACTACTGCTGATCCGTCTAATTTCAAAGTAGGTGCATGACGAGGGCATCCTTGAATATGGCTTGCAGAGTATATAGCATCAATTTCTGTATAAATTGTACATGTAATTTGAACGGGTTGTAAATTTCCATGGCTTGAATGACTTGGGATACCATGTAAGGTTGAATGACTATATATCAATTGTCCGAGTGATATTTAAGTTCAGTTTGTGAAGAGTTTTAGTAATGAATTGCGTAGTATAATGGTGAGATTTACAACTGAAAAGCAAGCAAGCTGATTCAAATGTTTAGACAAAACTAACAAATTGACGCGTGAGGTTTGTGAATGGCTTCATGGTTGGTTGATATCGGACGCTTAACCGGAACAGCACTGACTGACTGACCATGGCCTAACCTTATCGAACTCTTCGTTGCGTAAAACTATAGCCACCACGGTTAATGGGCCGGTTTACGAAATAGTTTATCAAAATAACTTTCCAAATGCTCTCGAATAAGGCCGTTCGCAAAGTCCTCGAGCAACGATGGAGATAGGGCAGGTTAATGTATAATCGGAACAAGTTGAACACGAAAACGTTGCTTGGATGCGTCAACAGTTGTCGATTCAGCCAAACAGCCGTGAAGGAAAAGCAATTTTGCAGGGTGATCAGCCGATGCGCTTTTTTAGACGAAATGATCTTTCATTGGTCTTTCGATTGAACACGATTGCAAATGCGATAATTCTTTCGTAAAACGTGGACATAAACTTCCGGTTTCCGGGCAAGTCGCAGATAAATGCATGGAGAACGAACTCTTAAAAGTTGGCACCACTTTCGCGATGTATCGAAAGTATTCATTCGGAGCTTTAGGAGTGCCATTTTTCACTCGGCCCCAATTTACATTAATTTTCGTGCATCTTATGCGCTTTAAAGTGTATCCATGAAGCTGCAGTGGAAATTTATTAAACTATTCGTGACCGCTTGCGCCAACTTTTTTAAACTGGCCTTAAATTTGATTCCTTGATGCATGGCATTGCTGATGCAATCCGGTAGGACGGCATCGACTTTCCGTTTTCTCCTCGTGTAAAAATATTCATCCGCATTCATCGAAAGTTATTCGTTAGAATTGGATGTGAAAATGAAAATGGAAAAAAACACGTGACTGAGTAGAAATGAAGCGTCAAATTGAGCGCGCTGAATCCGCGTGTCATCGCGCGCCACTGACGTTATGTATCGCAATTAGATTTATGCCTAATTTTATTGGCTTTTATTGCGCGCGCGCGCGGGCGATGAAAAAAATAAAGCCGCGAAAAAAAAAAAAGCGCACCGTTCTAAGAATTGTTTTTCATTTGGCTTCAATTGCTCGCCCCCTTTAATCCGTAATAGGGCTCCGCGCTTGATTACATCTCGATTTTTTACGGCGCTCTAGCCCCGCTTGACGACTCCCCGTCCGCCACTAGAGCGCGCGGCCCCCCGAAATTAAAACCAATTGTTAGAATTCCGCCCCGTTCGCCCTGGATGTCAATTGCACATGGCTGCCTTTCCGTATACGCTTTTATTCCCAGCGCCACGCGTGCCACGCCGTTGGAATTGCATCCAAATAGCAAGGGTTAATTTAGGGTTAATTAACTTTCATAGCCACGAGAAAATTCTTTCCCGACTAAATTGGTTTCCAGCCCCAATATCCCAACCGGGACCCAGATTGCAATTTTACCTCCAGCGCCGTTTAATTGAGGAACTCTGATTAACTGGAGAAGAGCTCGGGACGAGAAGGCGGATGACGACACGGACGACGATGCGGAATCCGGGCTGGAAAACCGGGGATCGCACGGTGCGTGCATGTGCGGGGGAGGAACGCAAAAGCCTATACGTGCTTGCGGCTCGTATATATATATATGGCCTTTTTCGAACAACATTTCGTTTGCTGGAAAGTTTTGTGAAAGTTAATTGCAAGTGCGTGGAAATAAGATATTGCATCCAATCGTACATGTTAAGCATATCTATGATTGGATGTCTTGTTCCAAAACTCGATGTACAGGACGTACACCGTAAAACTATAACATTTTCGAAAGTATTATTTTCGCACTTCAACTTATACGGCAACGAATGTGGACGGATTGAAGCACAGCCTCGCAATTTTTCACTCGGGAATTTTGTAATGCGCGTCATCGCCACAATGGCGCTGCGGTCAAGTGCTTTCTAAAATGGTGATGAATAGATTCAAGAAGATCCGATGCAATATATTAAAGTGTGCACTGTCATGTGCAATAAATTGTTGCAGATGGCCATATAGTTGGCCAATCAGGGCAGATGTACATTTGGATATTCGTGAGAAAAATCACTTCCAAAAAACTAAAGTGTTTTACCAGGTCGTGACCTGAGAGTAAAATTGTCGCAGTTGCGCTATAGAGCGAACTTCGTTCGGTAGTTTAATTGATGACCATAATTCCGAACAAACAACATTCATCGTATAGAGGACTATAGAATTTGAAAGTAGCATAAATATTTTAGGTGTGATTGAAAATGTAACAATATACTGTACCTTGTTTTCAGGATATTCACTAATCATGCGCAAACCAGGGTTACACGAATTGGCTATTCGAGAAATTCACCATGATATTGGTATCTGTGCTTATGTACTTTGAATGGTGCGGTTCCTGTTGGTGTTTTTACTCTGTCATCAGGTCATTGGAAATTGATTAATAGTTTAACGTCCGGGATATAGCTCGGTGGAGCGGGAGGGAAGTTGGTTTTAAAAATGTTAGGGCTTTTTTTTTTAATTTGAGGGGAGTATTAACTGCAAATGGGTTCAAGATTGTGTTTGAATGCAGTTCTTCATAAATGGTCGAAATCTGATCATTTGGTTTCATATTTTTTCCATACTCTGGTCTACAAAACGTAAATTAAAAATCAGTCCGAGGAATGGACGGAGAAATAGTACCCCGGGTTTGATTTGAAAATGCCCCATGTATACAGTTGTATTTGCTCTCAACTTAAATTATTTCTTAAATTGGCAATGCTTTTTCACATTCGCCGCCTTAATCTTAACCAGAGAAGGTTTTAAACGATATCGTCACTGGACAATAGAGAGTTTTAGCAAGCCACCGTTTGGCTAGGCGTAATTGACAGCACTGTTTTTTTTTCGCAATGCGCATGCGCAGTATTGTCGTAAGGGGTTTTATCGGAATCTGTATACGACGTACGATTCCATTGGTGTTTTAACATGGCTACGAACGGTTGATCGGGAAAAATGGCTGCCCCAACGATGTCTAAACAAAGCAAGATTAGATTTAGTGTTCAAGACGATATTGCTGTGTTAAAAGAAGTGGCCAGTGAGAATCCATTCTTCGATCCAGAAAAATGGGAATCTGTGACGACAAATTTGTCTTTAGACGGGGAAATTGTGATTATCATTCAAATTTGGCGGGTAACAGTTGTTATGGCGCTCCTAACCTGCACTTTTAAAAATCACGTGACATGTATCGCAGTCAGACTTTCACTTCGCGTTTGCTAAAACTCACCACGATTCCGGTCTTCAACGTCTTTCCGACGCATGCGTGGTAAGCATGGCATTCAAGTTAACGTTTCCGTTTGGCTTGCTAAAACTCTCTAATGACAGAACTGAAGTGAGTTCACGATTTCAAATTTGAACTTAATAGCTAACATAAACTAAGTTCTAATAAGTGTAATGAGATGATTGGCGCATGCAATCGCTGAATCGAAGGAATAATTGTTTTTATTCCACACTATTATCCCAAGGCCTGCTATTAGACGCGTCATGGCTAAGCCAAATTCTTGGAGGACGGAAATGTAGAAATATTATATAACGAATTCTGTGTTTAACTTAACGAATGAAATTTCTTACACGAACGTAAAGTTAATGAACACCATAGCTTTATTTATACAAATAAGTATAGTGCATCACATTTAAAAAGTGGGTTTAATTACATTATTTTGTGCTGTTGCAACAATCGTGACCACCTCCTTTGTTCCGTTCTAAAAGCTCGAGACTCGAGGGCAACTGTTTCCGCGCGAAGACGGGTCCTCAGTTTAAAACTCGCGTCTCTGCGTTCAACTTTGTAATAAGTACAGCACTGGGTTTCGTGCCTCTGGCTATGTCATATACATGTACATGTATAGGAAGAAATGGTGCAATGCAGGGCGCAAATCTTTACATCGAGTGATCATTATTAACACAACACTGCATTTTATTTATTATTTTTGTTGCTTTTTTCAATCCAGCATGTCTTTTCTTTCTGTCTCTCTCTCTCTGATAATATAAATATAAACTACTAAAACCTCAACGTTTCATAACTGGAATGAACGTTAAAATATGAATGAAACGTATCTTCTCCTTTTCTACATTGTTGTTATGTTGTTTTTTTCTCTCGAAACGATAGGCCTCTCCTATGTACACGTCTTTTTTTTTTCAACTGCGCCTGGAATCAAAAGCGTCCGTTTCTGTAGGGGTGTCCTCTACCGGCACTTTATGACAGCCCCTTTGGCGGGTATTTTACAAATGGCGTCGTTCATTTGGGGCTTCCTCGACGGAAGAGTTTGTGTGGTTGGTCACGGGATGATGATGCGGGCAAAATGACGAGATTCCAGAAACCGAATACATCCATATTGGCAGTTCTGCTAGAATCCGTGTTTTCTAGAACCAGCAAATAATTTCCAGTCGTATAGGGAGACACCCATGGAGAAGGTTGGGAAGAACGGCTTTAGTCTGGCAAGGATGATAAGCTCACCGAAACGAGAGGCGCTGCTGACGAATGCGATTGATGAATTGTGATTGGGCGATTAATTTTCCTACATTGTTTATATTTTAATGATTTCTAAAGGTAAAACGGGAATATTTATTTAAGCAAATCCTGCATTTAGCATAACCGATCACGTTTTCTTGACCATTTAGTCGAATAATTTGACATTAATTTCGCTTGCATTTGAAAGTCCAATTGAAATACGAGGGAATATTTTTAGAAATTAACATTGCCCATACATGTGTAGCAGCGCCATCTCGTGAAGCGAAGTTCGCGGCCTGCATCGAAAATGAAGGGACATTCGCTTTCCAACCTTCAATCCAGTCATCTCTTTTAGGGAGCCCTAAACTCTTGGCAGTCTGCTTAGAAATCCCGGAATCCCGCCAGGTGGCGCTTCGCGCTATATGTACAACGTCACGCATTGCCATGACTAGATGCTTCTCGATGGGAATGTGGCCCTACCGTTGCTCGCGCTGGCGGCGGCGTCCATTGTTAAGAGTTGGCGTCGCACCGTCGCTTGTAGCGTCGCTGGCGCTTGGTCGTCGTCGTTGTCGTCGTGGGCATCGGATGCAAGTCCGCGACGCTCGCTCCCTGCAAGACGCCGTTCTTTGGTTGCAACGCGCAAAAAGCGTTGGGCTCGCCCATGCCGCCGCACGGGAAACTGGGGTGAGAGGTCGGGTAATACGTCACACCCGGCGGAAGTTCAGGTCATCCGGCGCCCTCTCTTCCTCCCACGGCAATCGGGGGGCCGCGTTGCTCAACGACCGGACCGCTCGGACACTGGCCGTTGCTGGGGCCGCCTTCTTGCGCGCCTGGAGTCGTCATCCTACGCGTGGACCAGAGGGGCATTGGATCAGAAACCCCGCCAGGGGGGGAGACACTCGTAAGTGGGGGGAAAAGTTTGACTCGGCAATGGCATAGGGAGGGGATGAACTAGAACGGGATGCGTTGGCACGTCACTTCGACTTTGAAATTGCGCTCTAACAAGTGCGAGGTATAGGAGGACGACCGTGCTCTGGGTGGGCGTATCCCCCTTCCGCTCGTCCCGTCCCTATTTCCCATCAAAGGTCAGAGAGTCGGGGCTGCCGTACCCGCTGGAGACGTCGTCCGGCACCACTGGCGGCGCCAGGTTCTGCGTCTGGCGCTTGATGTGCGCTATGCTGTTGTAGTTGTAGGGCATGTTGGCGAACACCATCCGCTCCTCGTAGTCGTACTCGCACAGGATCTTGTTGTCGCAAAGGTAGAACCGGTCGCCCACGCAAAACCTGAGGGAAGGAAGAAAAGGCAGACGGAAAACTATTATTTGGGGAGTCACGGTGAACCCGACAAGAAATTGGGTTGGTTGGAAATACAAGGATGACGAAGCTACTCCTCGCTTCGATGTGTTCACGTAAGGTGGTGGCCGCGCTGCTTTTGCCAATCACAATTGCTTTTTGATTGACAACGCTGTGGGACCAACTCATCGCGTAGCCAGACGGCGCTATACCATCGCTGTCGTAAAACCCAGTTCGAATGGAACATTGAACTTGTTTTGATAAATCCGGACACATTTGGAACGTGTCTAGCTAAGATTACAGTATATGATATAAAAAAATGAAAATACAGTAGGTGCTAAGGGCTGTGAGTGGACTCGTAAAGTTATTTGCTCGAACTAATAGGTCTACAGTATAAAAGTTTGGATTACTTCACGGGTACAGTACATGCCCACTTATTCCTGAATAACACATTGAACTCCTATATTTAAAACGTCTGTAGGCAGTCTATATCTAAGTTCTCTTTGGCACTGCAGGGCCACATTGACCATCGGCTCATACTTATATACATTTACAAGTACATGAACATTGGAGAAGAGATCAATAAACAAATGTGGAGAGTAACATGCAGTTTCAGATCATCGTTACATTCCCTCTTTTTTGACAATATTCTCGATTTGGTGCTCGTATCTTTGATTTCTTAGCCCAATTGAAACGCGTGGACATTTCAACTTCACGTACTGTAGTATGACATACAGTACAGTGTGATACTTCAAAATCTTTGGTAATCCCCCATTTTGCGCTTGACCATGCAGGAATGCGGTTTTAAATTCGGGGTGTGTTTTTATATGGGTATCATTAGGGTAAAAATTGATGTTGAATTAAATTTATAGACTTTGGCATTGCACGGGCCAGCGCATTTCGCCCCAGCATCCACGTGTAATAAATGGCACGTATGGCGTCGTCAACTCCTCAATCTTAATTTGTTACGGCGGACGTTTTGGACAAACAGCATTGTGTGCCTTAACAATTCCTCGTTAATGGAGATTTTTTCCCCCTCCCCTCGTACAAACGGGTATAATAGTGGTTGCAATGGCGTTTTAATGACTTTCTCACCACAATAAATAACCCGCCCTCACCTGACACGACTGTTTGTTCCTCATTAAGCACGCCTGGCTACGAAAACGATGCTAATCTCGGCCCCCGCCATTCGCACCGTGACACCCAGGTGGTTGCGTCGCGAGCAATGTGCTAAAAGTGCAAAATGCGCCAAGGCCTCACCTGTGATTGCATTGTTGACAGGCGAAACATTCGAGGTGGTAGACGTTGCCCCGGGCCCGCATCACCATCTCGAAGGCGGGGATCATCTTGGTACAGGCTGAGCAATAACCCGTGGTCCCGAACAACCTGCAGAAAAAAACAACCGAAATTACACCCCTGAGGAAATAAACCGCATGCCGTCGAGGGACTACGAAAATTGGAAAGGTTTTCGAAAGAAAGAAAAGTGCCGCAGCATGGATTGAAATATTCTCTTTTTAATGGTGAAACCGGTCGGTAATCTATATATACCGCAATTGCCACCGAAATGATTTAATCGTGTATTCACTTATTGCCCAATGCCCATATAGATGGCAGTATTTACCATTATCTTAAGATGGAAAATGACCAACACGTGTATTTTCTTTTTGTGATTTGACTCTGCATGGACATTTTTTTTTCATGAAGTCCGTTCAGGTCAATTAAGACTGAACGTTTCTCGTCATGGTATGGTCATGTTCTGTTGCGGCGCATTATGCTGCCAACGTTGATCGAAAAATTGCTCTTAACTTGCACTTGGAATGTGTGGACGGCATGTGACGTCACGCAGTTCGTGGGCGTGGCTAGTGTGACTTGGTTTACATTGTGGACGAGTTGTGGGGTACATGAATCTGAGAATCGTGTCGCTAATTGGAGCATCATTCTATAAACTAAGAAAATGCCCCATTAGATACTATCAATTACCCATGAATAGATTTTTTATCCGAAAGTAAATATTTTGATTTTGTTTTGCCGCTGCAAATCAAAAATTGGGTGAATTCTCTCGTTTATTTCGAAATAAATAATTAAATAAAAGAAAAATGCAAAATGATATATGGAACGAATGCGCCTGCTGCCTTTACGTGCAATTTATGTATAGCAAAGACAATCATTTTTGCCACAGTATAATTACGAAGTACACAAATACTACATCTAATGAAAGTGTGGTTCTTGAAGCACAGGGTTATTACAAAAGAATCATCGGGTTTAAAAATGATATATTTTGGAAAGTATTACAGATACAATAGTAAATGACACATGAAGAGAAAGTGAAAATGTCCAAGTTTTTAATCATACCGTCATCACAAATGCTCAATGTGAGATCCTCGTGTCATACGTACGGCACACGGTATAGTCCAGTTCGGCCCATAAGAAGCTGAAGTGTGTCCCTATCAATGCTGTTCACAGCAGCTCGCATACTCGAGCACACAAAACGCTTTCTGCTACATAGACGCCATTTTGGATACTTGGTTCGTGCTGTCACCTGGGCGTTTAAAGCAAAGTTTGCAAGGGTGCGTTTTAAACTTGAACTTTTTCCCTTTCTTTTCGTGTGTTATTTAATTTGTATTATATCTGCAATACTTTGTACTGTATATATTTTTCAAACCCGATGATTCTTTTGTAATAACCCTGTATATAGACTAAAATATATCGACTAGAAAGTCGCGGACCATTTTGTCCATTAAATCATGGATCCACGTGACGGAAACCTGGTAGCATTTTATGAGAGTTGGCGGACACCATTCAAGTAACCTTTTTTTAGGATGAGCACCAAACGGTATGCTCGCACGCCTTCGCTAAATGGTGTTTTTGTAAACATATTGCAAATTTCAGGTGTTTGATTAGTGATTTGCCGAGGTCATCTACCGTCAGCGCTATACACACGTATAATACCGTAATTGTATGGCCAAATCGCGTGTTTATTTTCATTGTACGGTTTGTTCGTTAGTTAGTGTTTAGCTATTTGACATGCGAATTTGCGACGAGTGCCGTGTTGACAAAATGGATTGTCGAGACCGTGTGAAAAATTGCGCTTGAGCACACGAGTTTCACACTTTCGAGCAATATACATGTACATGTATTACGCATATAACACGTAGAATGTATATGCTAAAATCCACGTTACCCCACTGATTTTTAATATTGAAATTATACTTTAGAATAACCATTTTGATACTCATAGTTTATTTTTTTTTCCAAAATGGTCACATATACTTGAATTCTAAATATATTACATTCTAATAAGGTTTCTCAACATTTCAGTTGTGAACAGAACTCGGCTCGAACGGCTGTACAACGCTTAAAATGCCACTGTTGTTTACTCTTACTCGTATATCGCACTAAAGTGTAACAAAACGACCAAATAGCTTTTTAAGTTACCCTCTATATGTCGCCGCAGATTGTTTGACGTGACTTTATTGGATTTTCTGATATTAATAAGACCTTCGAGGTCAACCATTATGGCAGCTGGGGTATAAATTGAATAACTGTTGCGATGCTTTTTTTTCTCTCGGCAATGTGACTTACGTATACGCACCACGTGGGGTGTTTGTAATTAGAGAACAAATCGAACACGGAGATGGGCAGTTTTATACATTGTAGTACATGTATCTCGACACTATAAGTGAAGGTCCTGTCCGATTTGCCTTTAAAAAAAATGCATCTCGTAATATATTTGAAGCCATTGTTTGGCGCGCGCGGCCATTTGGTGTTCGATTGAAAAGCAACGTCGCACTCGATTTTCTCTCTCTTCATCGGCGCATGCGTCGTTGCTTTCTATACGCCTCCGCGTGTTTGATCTGGCTGGCTAGCATGCTTTACTTAAGGCACTGAATGCTTCGTTTCATAGCTATAATGTTAGTGCCGTAAATCCATTTCCCCAAATTGAATGACTCTGAGTCAATTACTTCTCCATTGTGTAACCACTGCAATTTGGGCCTTGAATGGCACTTGCGAGGGAATGTTAGTTAAAACTCAACGTGGCACGAGGCGACTGGCCACTGGGCAGCGATGAATGCCTCGTCCAAACACTACAAAAGGCGAGCATTTCATTATGGCCGTACAATACGGGATTGCAGATATGGCGTTTTTCGGTCCCCTCCATTTCTATGACCGGTGCAGGCCTCCGCGTGCATGGTTAGCCAATGCCCGCAACGCTCATTTCTTTCCAGTTAAGTTTTATGAGCGCTACTTAACTGCGGCGACAGTTTCTTTTCAAACTGGTTTCAAATCGAAAGCGCTTCATATACTGTATTTAACCCCGTACAACTTCCAGCTATGAGGCTTTTTGGGAGATTCGAATGATACACGCTGATGGATGTACGCTCCAACGCCTATAGCTCGGTGCTAATTTTAACTTTAATGCATATACCAGCCATGGACACCGTGATAAAGCAAAGAAATAGAATTTGATAGCGATCGAGTTCCTGTACGAAGTGTAGTGATGACTATATCACCGGGTTGATGGAAGAGTGGGTTTAAATATCTACATGTATCCAAAATGAGTTATTTTATCTCGAGGCTGACCTAATTTCTTATTTTTTTTATCGTAAAACGGGTAAAGCATGGAGACGTGTAGTGGGCAGCTAAATCACAGGGAACCCCCAGATTTGGAAAACCTGGAATAGTCAGGGAACTTGAAAATGTCTGGAGAAGTCGGGGAAGAATGGCTTATTTTGAAAAAGTCAGGGAAATTCAACGTAGCCATGTTGTTGTGATGCAAAATTAATGCTTCTTCATCGTTAGCTCAAAACCCATTTTCCGAGTACAAATTTGCAATTTTTTTCACGTTTTCCTAGTATAAAATTGCAAAATTTTCCACGTTTTCTGAGGACAGATTTGCACACGTTTTCCCGAGTAAAGATTTGCAAAATTTTCCATATTTTCCGAGTACAAATTTGCAAAATGTTCCATATTTTCCGAGCGCAAAATTGCAAAACTTTCTACTTTTTCCGAGGAGAAAAATGCAAAATTCTCAAAGTTTGATTACAAATTTTTAAAAATTTAAAAAATTTTCCGAATACAAAATTATCAAAATTTAAAAACGTTTTTATGCAATTTTTTTTTAAAATTTTACATTTTTCTATGTTAATTTTGCAAAATATTTTCCTGTGTCGATTTTGCAAAATGTCTATTTTTTACATTGTCATTGGTCAGGAAAGTTGATAATGAAATTTCTGGGGGAACCCTGTATGCAGTACAATTAAGTATTTTTAATGTGTTAATTGCATTTATTTTACCACATTAATTTATTAAATGCGACATTTTTTAAATGTCGCATTTAATAAATCATCTAAGTACGAGGAAGAAAACTATACGATTGGTCTTCACTCTTCGTATAGCTATAGTGGCTAGCTTATGAGTGATTAAACATTCTTGGACTTAGTTGTTTCAAAATACTGGCGAACACGCAAGTTCGCGCCTTCGATATCTTTCAAGTGCGGGGGCTTCATCCGCGGTGCGCCCGGTGTTCTTCCAGAAGGAAATCTGCATTCAATGGATAAGACTTAATTTTTTCTCGAATATTGTAGGACAACGGCTGGATTTGATGTCGCCTTCAGGCTCGAGGTTTCCACTCGACGTCGAGTCGGTTGGTCAATTTCACGGTCCTCCTAAGCGCCTCCTAATCAGGTTGATCGTAACGATGGCGCCGATCGATGGCGAGGCCCTCCTGCGTGTGGCGAAGGAAACGCGGGGAACTGTCTCCAATTAGTGGTCTGTTTTCATCTTGATTAAATCGCTATCGCGCTTCCTCGCCACTTTAATCAGGAGATATTTTGTTCCACTCTCGCCCGTGCCATTTTTGCCACGCCGTCTGACATCCAATCAATTTCTTGATGGGCATTCCACCACCTCGCCATTAAAAATGGCGACGCGATGGCTGCCCGAGCGAACCGGATGGAGCCGAGCGCCGAAATAATATTTGGTATAATGTCTGGATTGTTTTTAATCTTTTCGTGCCAGATTAACTCGCCCGCGTTTATTTGTACTTCTCATGACCTACGCGTTCTACGTTGATTGCGTTGATAACAAAAGATGGCCAAGTGGACATTAAATCCTCGCCATGGAACGGTTGAAATTGAATGATGGTGCACTGCGTGTTAGCCATTGTACATTTTCCACCAGCGCCATCTTTCGTAAATACAACCGAGCTAGGAGACGTTAATATACTGCAGGTGTTAGCGCCATCTGGATCGCTTACGAGATGTGGCTTTCGATCCGCGATGTGTGGCACTTTCAGGGAACTTACAATGCATCTTATTTTGATTTCTCATTCGGAGAAACTCGTGTTGGCATTTCACATTAAAGTGATGTACACAAAGCATGACGTCTATTCATGTTTATCATGGAGGGGGACTCAACAATTATCAAAACATCCAATTACACTGAAAACTTGAGCTTGAGCTGGATCGTAGCATCTCATACTTATACGCAGGCTATTAATAACCCAGTGTTACTACAAATGTATTGCTTCGAAAGCTGGTATGGTTATCCAAATTGGGCCAGTTTGACTTCGTACTTGGAGCCACGCGCTGATTAGTATACTTGGTATCAGCGCGCAAGCGTTGTAACTGACTTTCGGCGAACGCTTCTGGAAAGTCGAGGAAAGTCTGAAAAACTAAAAAAAAATGGAAGAAGACTCGCCATCTTTGCGTTGGCTTTCCCCCGATGCAGCTATTTTTCTAGAGCTTTAGCACCATTTTCAACCGCACCGAACAGGCCCTGCTTAGGGACTCGTTGCGTGTGAATACAGCCGTGAATGACGGCTGACATCTGTAAGTTGAACACGCTTACTTGACAACCGTTCCATTTAGCATTCATGGCAATCCCTCGTTCCATAGCCAGCGAACAAAATGGCGCCCATTTCGCTGCAGACGATGAAGTTGGTCGCAGGAAAATAATAATAGTAATAATAATAAGGCGAAGGCCTTTTAAAAAACAAATCTCATTTTTTCCTTCAATTTCCCAGCTCCAGTCTCCGAGCTACGCGCGCGTGGAGTTACGGCGCTAAACTCCCTGATGGGGTTTTGGCATTTTCCAGTAATATACGGCAAAGGCTTCCCCTTTTTGCGAGCGTGGCCTGCGAGCTGCGAGCCAATGCGGATTTTTTTTTGTTCTTGCCAGTCCTCTCGTTTTCTCTATTATCTCAAATGCCATATTTCATTGCTCAATTTGATGTAATTCTAACAAAATGGGCTCCGAGTTGCTGATACAATCACAGAATATAATTGGATTGCGACTTTGAAACTCTTAAACGCTCTCCAATGAATTGTTCGTTATACTTTGACTGACAGTTTCGCCAGCGCACCAGAGCCCGAGAAAATCAAACTGGAAGAATGCAATTTTTAACAACCCGAGTCAGACATCAAATGAGCATTTGGGGATTTGGATTAAGGGGAGAGCTTTTTTTGTCTTCCCCTTTTCAAAATACAATATAATTTCCAGAACGAATTCGGTGCTGGCGCGCTCTTATATATACTCTCATATACGACACGCCAGCTTAGGTTATGGATGAATTGATGGAGATTTTCATTCCACCTCCATAACCCCGAGCCCTAACTCCAACTCTTTTTTTTTACTTTTTTCCATTTGCGGAGGGGGAAATGCGAGCCCGTCCAACCCATCGCCTTCTAATATAAACCTAATCCTGCATTATGGGAGGTCGACAGCTACGCGGCATTAGATGACTATGGCCTGGGAGATAAACGGCCATTGGCAACATTGCCTGGAAGACCATATTTAGACTTTATTAAGAAGCTTGGATACTAATATGGACCATTCAAAACGAGATTCTGCGGCCTTCCTGTGTGCTTATTTTTCCTATAAAAATGGAAGGAAAGAATTTTATTTGGAAGAGTTTCAGCTATACAGTCCACCTATTGTGTGTTTTGCAAAAGCCTATACAGTACGTGATCTAGTTATAGAGAATAGTCGATGCAAATCCACGATAAATAAGCATCATACATGCATGTATACCAAAGACAAGTATAGCGGCACCAAGTAAGAAAATTTTGCTAAAGACAGGCATTCGTTAAATACTGGAAGTAATGATGAGTAATTAATGAACACTAAAATAATTCTATCGACGTGCCTTTATGTCACGGTATATGTGATAAACTATGTATAATTTAAGGTTCTAAAGGTTAGGTTTCTTATGGGTAAGAACACACTGAATGCTTACTGCAGGCGCTTACCACTCGACGTACACTAGAGCCACCAAGCGGGATAAGAATGCGGCATGCGTTTTAAATGAGGGGGC
>JAQGAO010001283.1:0-25423 GCA_034697705.1 Ommatoiulus sabulosus
TCATTATGACAAAAAAATTGATATGGATTAACGAGCAAGTTTTGGTCAGGGAATTTTGGATTTTAGTCAGGGAAATTAAAAATGAAAATTGTGTGGCCACCCTGATCTTCCAAAAAGATGTTAGTTTTATATGCTGCAAAGATCATGACAAGTTGTTGGATGTCTCTAAAAATGGTATAATACAAATCTTTTCGAAGGTTCTGGTTTTATCCTACAAGTTTATTTATAGTTTTAAAAACCGCAGAAAGTTATTTGACCATCCAATTATGGGATGAATCATTGCTGCGCTATATACTCTATAAATTAATAGATAATTTGATGCGATGAAACGGAACGGAAGTTAAGGACTGAGTTAAGGACTCAGCCGTGGGGATCAGCTGTCTCGAGTACTCTTATAGTACATTTCCGAGGAGAATCTTTTTAGTTTTTTTTTGCTCATATTTTGGAATTGAAGCTATACAGGATATCTACGGTGTAGTTTTCGAGTTCTGGGAATCGTTGTCCGTGGAAATTCCTGGAGTAACCTTTCTTTCTCGTCTCGTTGCAGTCCTACTTTCCGGCGCATCCGTTACCGCGACCGTCAGTCTCCCGAACGGAGGGCCTTCCAGCCACCCCCGATGTCCCCCCACCATCATCAGCTGCCCCCTCACCTCGCTTTCCCTCCGGCTAGTCTCGCTCAGCAACAGCAACAACAACAACATCACCACCATCACCATCATCATCACCAGCAGCAACAACAACAACAGCAGCATCACCACCACCATCACCATCACAGTTCGTTAGCAGCTAATCAACAGCCACAACAGCCTTCACCACAGCCAGTAGTAATCAACGTAGATCAGGTGAGTACACCTGCCCGAGTTATCATTATTATCTTTTTTTGTGCGCTATTGTATGTTCCCCGTAAATCGACGATAGGGGTATGGCTATTTCGAAGTCTCTCATGTTGCCCGGGTAACACAGTACACTCTGGTCACATTATCCGAGGGTGTTTTTTTTTCTTCAAAAATTGACCGTACATGTACATCGCCGGCCACTTACCCCGCGGATCACGTGTTGCCTGGCAACTTAAGTTTTACTTTTCTGCATTTTGTCGCTTTGTATTACCTTTCTCCGAAACGGAAATATTCATTTTGTGGTACGCATTTTCGAAGATACATTTCCCAAGTTTCCCGTTGATGGAAGACCTATAACAACATCGATAATTTATTGAAAATGTATCCTCATTTTGGCATTGGTGCTTAGTTAACTTAAGATTTACGGATGTTGAAGCCAGGTAAAGATGGCGCCATACGTCGCTCGAATGTTATATGAAGTTGGTTTAAAATTTGCGGCATTGCATTTTTGAACACCTCGTTTTTCTCAACTCGGGAAAATTTGCACTGAAGAACAATCCTACGTCAGCGAGATTATATGCGAAAATTTGTTTGAATCGTGTATCTCGTCTCGCGAAATATTTAAGAGATTCCCGTTTGGCATCTTTTTAGGAAGTTTTTGGACACCGAGGTCTTATGCCCATGTTTTTATCGGTTCAATAGGTTCAAGTCTCCATTCCTCTTACAATGTCACCGCACAATTTGCCTTTGTACAGCAGTCCTCACGCGATTCCAGTGTGTGCTAACCCACATCTGCCTCCTTGCGGCATCCAAGCCATGCACAATTGCAATGGCATTCAGTTTTCCAATTGTCAAGTAAGTGGGATTCGTACTTTTTTTTTCCCGCTCTTTATCCTTGATCTCGTTTAGAATGAATGATGAAATGTGATTGTGATCCATTCCTTCTTCTCGTTAAAATCCAGCAATGTTTATTTCAGCAGGTGCCTCACCTGGCGGGTTGCGGTAGCATTCATCTGTCCCACCACCATCATCACCACCACATGTACCAGCCCGTGATGCACCCCCACGCGCATCCTCATCCCCACCAGCAACCGCCACCTAATCCGGGCCAACCGCACCTGCTTCAACCTCAGTTTCTGCCACAACAACCACTCGCGGCGCAGGTAAGCACATGAAAACTGTTCGTAAACAGTCGATTTGCAAAGATCTTTCGTGGACTCGCCCCATTCTTCTATTGAGAAAATATGTTTCTGACGGGGTTGGACTTTGGCCGTTGCACTCCATTAGACGGGAGGAATATACATTTTACGAGATATAAATAGGAGCTGATGTTTTTTTGACTGGTGCAAATCGCAATGGACTTTTTCAAACGCATTTGACGACAGCGTGAAGTGGTGCTTTGACCCTCTAAAGGAGAATATCCGCAATTTCGAAAAACGAAGTTGTCAGATGTGATAAAACTGATGCGCAATCCCGCAGAAAAATGGGCTAGACTTTATTCAAATAAATTACATCTTCGCTAATGTTAAATCGGTGCGTGAAGTAGCCTACAACTGCAGTAATGATTATGAAGAAAGTACCAAAAAAGCAATAATTCAATATATTGTTTGCATTTAATTAAACCCCTGAAAATCTGCCAACGCAAATCTCCCGCAGAATTTACTGAAGTAGTGCGTGTGCTAATTGCGCTCTCAAATTTGAATCATTCTCACTCGTCAAAAATTTTCAGAAAGACTTCTTTTAAAACAACATTCTCTAAGGTACAGTGTATATACAGCGTTGTTGCCATTTCTTGTGGTTATATGTAACGGCCGCGAAGTCTGTGGATTGAAATGGGCACCACAAGCGTTGGCAAGGTATTCGATAGCGCCGTGAAATCGTAGGTTTTTAATGCTTCTGAATGCTTTCTCCCCCTTTATTAAAGTTTGGCTGTTCAATTCTGCAGTCGCAAGATGGAGAAATAGAAGTGCTGACGGATCATCGGCCTTCAGGGTTCCCGGGGATGCCACCCCCTCCACCACCCCATGGTCTGCATCCTGGGGCACCATTGCCGCCCACGCCTCCGCTACACCTCATACAGGAAGCGACCGTTAGGGCCGGACAGCCAGATGCTCATTTTTCCACCATCGTAAGTGAATTTAATTGTTGAACCTATAAAATGTTCCTTCTGATCGAAATTTCTGCCTCGGAAATACATTCGTTGTATAATTTTCCTAAATTTGCCTTCAAAAATCGGCATGCAAAATATAAAACTGCTAATCGATTATTGTCTTCCAGTGTTCGTACGGACAGCACGCCCGCCGCCTCGGTGTTAACAGGCGCGTTGCCGGCAGGCGATGGCGCACGCCTCTTCCAACATCTCCCGCGTCTTACCCGGGATTCCTTCTCCATTTCTTGTAAGTGCCATTCACCCTTTCTGTACCAGAATTGGAGCACTGCAATTGTCGCCGGTTATTGACGAGCGAATAATCGTAACATCCAATGCTACTTTTTTCCCAGCGCCATGTTTTCCAATCCGTCACTGCCCAATTACGGTCCGGAGATGGTCAATCCTGAGAATGCCGAGGCTGAAAACTACGAAGCGCTGCTTAACCTCGCCGAACGGCTGGGAGAAGCCAAACCTAGAGGATTAGTGAAATCTGGTAGGGAGGACAAAATTGGCCGCCAGATACCTGACCTACGGTCACTAAGTTCTGTACTGTTATGTATATTTGAAATTATAACGGGTTTTTTTTTGGCCTTCAGAAATTGACCAGTTGCCATCGTACCGATTTAATCCCGACACGCACCAGTCGGATCAGACTTCCTGCGTCATCTGCATGTGCGACTTTGAGCAGCGGCAGTTGTTGCGGGTTTTGCCGTGCAACCATGAATTCCATGCAAAATGCGTTGACAAGTGGTTGAAGGTAAGTGTGAATCCTCTTTCAGAAAGCGGTATGACGCTTTTCTCAATTCTCTAACGGCCTGATGTCGCCTCTTGATCGTTTGGTTTTTCCGCTTTCACGTTCAGCCGTTGACCGAATTTTCTCGTTTTACAGACAAACCGCACTTGTCCGATATGTAGAGGGGATGCGTCCGAATATTTCAACCACCCCGAATGAAGAGGCAGCTCGCTCGCCCATTTGAGATTTTTGAAATCAGTAAGTGACCAAACGCGAAGCCACGATTTCTTCAACGCGGGTTGTGAAAAAAAGATTAAAAACATCCTCGTGCTCATAATCATCGCGCGTATCACGGTACCAAAGTCTCGAGTCGCGTTCGTCCCTAGGTTTCTTCCTCTACGTTGAGTCGGTTGACGTTGTAAAGGCCAGTCCTCTGCTCGGCTTGATAAGCAACGGGGGCCCCGGGTGAATCGCCGGAGGTGATGATGATGCAATTGAAACGTTCAAAAACGATAAAATGACCGGCATAACTCATTCAATCAACGATGCTGACAAATTCAACTCACGTTTTGGTGGCTATAGAATATATCCCGAAAATGTATGCCAAATACTCATTTTCGGTGCTTACCTTTACGTACAAGTTTATTTCGTTAGTCTTTATTGAGCATTTCCGGTTAAAAGTGTAATACAATTTTTGAAGTTTTGTGAGGTTTTCAGCTGGTCTGTACTCGGATATATTAGTTGGATAATAATTATTGGAGTTATTAGAGTTGGCGAGACTTTCTTCTTGTATTTTATTGCATTTTTCGAAGGCTTTAACAAATTGGAAATATTCAACTTACTTTTTCTAATTTCTCGGTGAGTTGTACACCTGGCAACATTTCTGCGAAACTAAGGAACAACGATCGAGGCATTAACTGTAGGCAACCACTGCTAATCCTACGTTTGAACTCCATTGTGAGAGTTTGTACATTGACAGTAGTCTATTGGAGTTAAGCTTTTAAGTCAGGCTCTTGCCACGACCATAAACTGTTTCCTGTGCAATTTTTGGGACTGGCGGACACCTCTCAGGAAGTACAGTTGTTTTCGTAACCTCGTTTAATGCTCACGAGTCGTAGCCACCTTAAAAGTGCTTTGGATTTGTCACGATCGTCGTACCAATGCCTGTTCAAATATGCAGTTTGGACAAAAGCGGGGTCCATTTTAAAAGCAATTCCTAAATTGTACATAAGCGACCGATCTCTTTGTTTTCCGTTGCTCGCTCATGGGTTGATTTTATAAGCGTTCATCATATTTTTTTTGATCGTGCTCGTCATAGCTGATCTTGTTTCGGTTTTTTGTTACAAATAAGAATTTTGTTGTTCCTGGTGGAAAAAAAAGCGTTGTTTACCGTGGGATTGATGCAATTGGGGGGAGGCTCGTGGTAAAATATGCCGTTTCGAGAGTCCCGATGAACGGCGCTTGGCGCTGGTAACTAAATCTGTTCGTTTTCATTTAGTGTAAATATTTGCGATTTACAAATTTGAAAAAGTGCTAGGCTGGTTCTTTGTGAACTTTTCGAACGCTGGATTCTCGTAATCGGGTAAGAGCACGTCTAAAGCGTTTTCCAGTCGCTTAGTGGTAAGCGTCTGCAATGCCACTAAGCGACACTTGTTGGAAGCGCCTGAAAAAAAAACGCTTCAACGTGCTCTTACCCATCGCCATTAACTTAGCCAAAAAGCGTTTGATGAAACCGAACCTGGCGAATGATGGGCGACTGGTCGCCTAGAATTTTCAGAGATACATTTTATTAAATTGTAAAGACTGAAAATTCCACCCCGGTTCCTGAAATTTTGGCTGGATCCAAAATGTAAGGGAATTTTTTTTTGCCCAGCTGAGGTTAAAATTTTGGCAAGCTGCATGTCCAAAATTGGATTATTTTTTTCCTCTTAAAAATGTTGACACAATGGATGATACTTATGCATGGATTAGGCCACGTGATGGCGGGATGGTTACGAAAATCTGCGTGAGATCCATTTCACGGGACTGGAGAAGTGAGCGATTTTACCACGTCGGCGTCGTTAGAGCCCCTCCAAAAATAACGTATCTTTGTTGGCCAGAAATGTTGAGTTTCTTTTTTCCAGTTATTTCCTAATTTTTCTTACCGGCATTCTGCGAAAGATTTCGTTGTTATTTTTGGTTTTTTTTCACGCTTTGTATCAGATTTGTTCTTCGGGGTGCGGCAAGATGGCGTTGCAAATTACGGTCCCGTCCATTCCACGTAATGCTGTAAAAATATTCAAAGACGCTATAGTGTTTTCACTAACGAATATAATTCGTTTATCCGCGTTTACTGGTATTTTCGTAAAATTTTTAATGATTTTTTTTTTGACCAAGAAAAGGAGAATTTTATGCCGAAATCGGAACGGACGCGCGTGATCGAATTCGAAGCTTGGTGGATTGCACGTGCCTTTCTTCGAACACGATGACGTCATATCCGTTTCCTGTTCTTTTTTTTCGTTCGATTTTTTGAGAGTTATTCGTATTTTTACTTTTCCGAACCTCTTTCAAATGGGGGAAAATTTTACTTTAATACGAGTTTGGAGCGGAAGAATTAGACTTAACACGAGGTAATTTCGTTTCAAATATTTCCATTCGTTAGGCTAGTTACGTCTTTGGAAATTTTTATCGCAGAAGATGAGTAACTTTTGAGAAAACCCCGTTAGTAAAAACTCACTTTTGGGATGCTTTACTTCTCCTCGGAGAGGGGGGCACCCCTTTCTTTCGTTTTTTGAATTGTGAAGAAAAACCGCGATGTCGTGGTTCGGTGCAGCTACATAAGTTACGTGATTGTTGACACTTATTTTGTCACAAAGTGTGGCCGTGTACATACGAAGTATACATACATTTCCCCCCTCGTTCCGTGCCAGTTGTTAATTATTAATGATTTTTTTTTCTCGGTTTAATTTCGCCGCATGTTCTTCTTAGTCTGCTGTTGAAATTTGACTGAATTTGGGGGCGCCCGCGGTTCCCCTTCAATGGGCTCCCCCATTTTTAATGTTCCTTATTTAATACGATTACCTTGTGTTCTCTCCCGTTTATTTTTTTGTTCGTTCGTTTGTTTATATCGTTTTTTAACCTAAGTCTCCTATTCCTACCTCCGCTGTTTTTAGCTCTCACTAAAATCATCGCGTACGAATCCACCTCATGATGTATCACTTTTTTTTTTTGAATTAACGCTTGTTACCAGCCAATTGTACAAGTTGCCAAAAATCTATATAGGATGATTACGAAAAAAATACCTTGAACTTTAACCTAATAATTTTACGTGTGTTGACGTGTCGTTGAATTATGTCCGTACTTTTGTCCGCAGTGCGACTATTTGCTGCTTAGCTCTACGATGCAAAAGTGAAGTGGAATTTCACTAGATATTTGCAAAGTCGTGTAATTGTAACTTCTTTTAATGACACAATAAATTGTTAGAACTAATATTTTTAATGAGTTTTTAATCTGGTGCGTTACGTTTTCGAAATATTTCATTCGCGAAAAACATATCTAGGCTTTCTTTTTTAATCTCAATGACGTTGCTATCTGTGAAACCAATTATAACCTCGCATTTATCAACATTTAATATATATTAACAATCTCTAAACTCATTCGAGTGGTCACAAATGTGGATGGCTTCCAAAACAAGTGATTACAACCTTATCCACTAATGCCGTTTAATTTTTGAACATAAGTTTGTAATAACACGAGTGATACAACATATCTTTATTTGTTTGATCAACTTTACTTACATAAAATACAACATCTCAAAAAGCTCAATTATAATACTAGCGCAGCATATTGGAAGCTTTATGTCAAATTCTCATACTGTTAAGGCATCATGATACATGTACATCGCGCAATTAATATTTCAGTTTTAGCATTTTATTTTCATTGACATTGCAGTGAAGATGTTGACCTACCATGCAGATAATGCCACTCATTTTGGACATGCATGTCTCCTCTTCTCCTGCAAGTAAGAAATATTACCAAATTTTCCAGTTTACCAAACTACTAATGCACTGGTGTAATACTATCTATGTGGTGTAGTGAAAAGTGATACTGTATGTATTCTGAAAATGTTATTTTTATTTTATGCCTAAAACTATCTTCGAGGAATTTTCAAAGAGAATGGACGTCTAGGACACCCTATTAGAATTGAAAGTGAATATAGTTTTGTAATAGGTTGTTCTTGAATAGTTGTGACAACTTTCAACATTTTGTATCAACGATAAAGGGGGAATAAATTTTGCAGGTTTAATTGCTGGTTAAACAAAACTATCAAAAAAAAATTGTATCATTGTTGGTATTGGCTTTTTGAAAAATCTTAATACTGTAATAGTTCTTGAAAACAACATAAAAGCCCAGGGGCTTTTTACTTAGACAAAATTATTCAAAAAGAAATGCAGAAGGCGATACTTTGTATTTTGTTGTTCGGTACAATACTGCGAGGCATTTACATGTACAACTAACTTTTAGCATTATACCAGATTTCCATCCTAAAAGCCAACTACAACCTCACTTCAACAACATGTCACTACGCACATTTTCACACGAACGTTTCTGATCGTGATTTAACCACAGAAAAACTACAAAAATCAGGTTTTCGCTTATTCACTTCTGTGAGGTCCAAAATGTGGCTTCCTTTTGACCCGTGCGTAGGAACGGGGATAGTCAAGTTTTTTCTGTTGGCCGACTGATCGCAAATTTTGACTAAGTCATAAGGGGGAGGCAAAATGTCGGAGTCTCGACTTGGAGAAGGGGTTAATGACAAACAGCGATACTTACTGCGAAAATCACGGATTAAGGCAGCGGTGTTAAAAAATAGAAACGAGCGTTAAATATACAACAATAAAAAATTAAAAAATATATTTATTAAGAAAGTAAAACGTCTGAAAATCTACATGCCATAACTTAAAATATATTTCAGGGTCAAATTTTGCTAAAAAAAAAGCCTGGGCTTACTTTGATCCTGCGCCGTATAAGTTATGTTCAGTTATATAATTGATTACTGTATCGAGTAGAAAGTATTTGACGCTTTCTCCACGATGTAATGCTCGTCTGCAATTAAGTAAACAATTATTATAAGTATGAATGTTTGGAGTTGCTAAACTTCTAATGCAAGTAGCACCAACCAAATTTTTACAAAATGGCGTTTTAAAAAATAATTTTTCAAAAACATTACAATTTTTAATTAAAACAAGTCTGTGAATGTACGAGATATTATCTAAATATGTTATCAGTGTATTTTTTTGCTAAATTTTAAGTGCTTACCTTATTTTGGTGGCACTAATCTCAGTCGGTATCCATTCGGTGACGAGATGAATATTTTTCTGAAATAATTTCATTGCTTTTATTATTAAATAAATGCTGATGTTAACAGGCAAAAAAATTAAGTTCAAGCAAACGTGAAACAAACTTCGTATTTTGTCAAAACATCAGATTCGTAGATGAACTTTTTGGGATTTGTGTCACTTCTTGAAATAACAACCAACCCGAATCGATTGACGATCGACTCGATCTAGAATTTTAAAATGCTTATTGTCAATATTGGCCCGCATTTTTCAAGCTCTAGAAAATGCAGATGAGGGATACTATACTCACATCTTCACTCGCCCACAAGTTTGGAACTGCGAACGATTCGAGCAAATCTGCTCCGCACAATAATTTCACTTGAATAGGGGTGTCGTCAAAACTGCTCGGAAAACAGCAGTTATCGACTTCATCTGGAAATTACAATAATTGATATGCTTCACCAGAAAAAGATTCATTTTGCATTAGTATAGTGGCGTTAGTCACCTTGCTTAGAACATGCTGGATCCATTTTCTTCCGCTTACTGGGCACACCCATGATGTTCGCATTTGCAGAATTATTGCAGATATTCTGGTGATGCGTGAGCACCTTTAAACTTTCCAGCCAACGGTCCTGTTTGCATTCCCACGTGTCTAGTCTGGAAAAACGAAATTTAATCGCTCAATAATTCAGGGCGCATGTTAATCGTACATTTTGAATGGTAGCCAGTAATTGCCGACCAATTCAATACCTAATCCAATCCGATGAACTCAGCGCCTGCTGAATCATATTACATCTGTGTGTCGAAGAGACCAGATCCTATATGCCAATTAGGGCAATAATAAGTGAAGAATTCCATTGACAGTGCGCATGCTGCGCAGCATTTTAGTTTCGAAATTACCTTCTTTTTGTAGGCATCATGAACTGGGGAGATAATTCCGCCAACGACTTTGCATACGTTCAGTCTGTGCAAATGATCTCGCGCAAGTTCTGTAAGAAATTAGGAGGTTAAACATTTGAAAATAGTTCAGATTTGTTACGAGTTCAATTTAACGATGATCGTAAAGTCGATCGCAACTGACGTAGGACCATTCTCCTGAAAATGGGCTCAACTCCCCCTACCATATGGCATTTGTTTGCTGACTTATGGTTCTTTTTATTGCATTCATACGTTACTTCATTGTAACCTTTTTGTGAATAAATATTGTATCGTATTGTATTGTATTGAATTGAACCATACTTTTAGCAATCCAAGATGCCATATTGATCCCCGCAGCGCAAAGAACACGAAACGTTAAAAAAACAATTGTTTTCTTGGTGGCATATCAAAACATTTCTCTATGACGGGATTAATTACTAGTTTCATGATAAATTTTACATAGAAAAAACAATAAGAGCAGAGCGATAGGAGGAGGGTCCACATGCACTGATGAACGATATGGACGACTAGCTGAAATTTAGGTAATTAGATTATATAGTTTCCAAAAAAAAAAGATAAGCACGACATTATACCCACCAAACATACGAAGGTGTGCTACGGTGATAGGGTTGAACGACCCACATGATAATAGGATAACTTGAGGCGTTGCTGCTGTCATAGTTGTTTTATTTACAAAATTTCTGTTATCAGCTGGGAGCACCCAAGACGAGTGACATTCGTAGGCTCTTACCGGCTTCGCTCCAATTGCAACTTACTGACAATTCTACGCTTCACGAAATAATTAAAGCAGTCGAGCTTCTTACGATATTGCCAGTTTTCTTTTTCTTTTATAAATCACCAGATCGAAATGAGATCGGCGTTTAGCACGCAGTACGCAATAATTGCATCATACCCTATGCTTAGGTACATTTGTACGACGTCTTGATCGGTCACATTTGAGCATCAGCATTCAGCAGCGTAGTTAGGATTAGATCGAGAATATAATACGTTCTGGAATACAGACCTGAACAGAAATGTTGTTGTAACTTAATGGATTAAAGCAAGCATTAGGAATTGACAATATTATTCCGAAATAAATACGAAATTGTAGAAAATTTATCTTAAATATTACCTTTCTCTTAAACTCAGCGCAGGACAGTAAAACCTCTGACCTTCAATTGTTTCTTCCGATAAACTTTTGTGCACCACTGTAAAAGTAAAATGCCCGATAAATATGCGTTTTTCCTGATATAAACTGCTCAGAATAGGATCGTTTTCTACTCTGGAAATATTTCATAAGACACGGGGAAATATCATCACGCGAAGCTATTTCTTGAGATAAAAATTTGACGACTAGGGACATTCGTGTCACTCGGTCGCATTGTCACATTGTCGTGCTCCTGCTAATCCTAACCAGAAGTCAACGAACTCGTTCAAACAGCAATGGCGGTAGTTGCGCCTGTTCAAGGTAGTCCTTATTGCGAATCGATGAAGCAGTATTTCCAAGCAAATTGTCGAATTAATAATTATTTAGCGCATTCCGCAAAAGTGCATTCCGTGGACTGGAATTGCGACGGCAAGAGGTTAGCCTCTGGCTCGTTCGATAAAAGCGTCAGCATATACGTATTCGATAGGCATGGCAGTGGTATTGTAAGTAGATCGGTTGGTTCGTTCCATTCGAATGCTTTCCTAAATGCGTGATTTTGACGCCTAATTGTTTCAATTTAGGTAAAGGAACACATGTTCAAAGGCCACGGTGACAGCGTAGATCAGCTGTGTTGGCATCCCAGTCATCCTGATCATTTGGCAACAGCCAGCGGTGATAAAACGGTGCGGTTATGGGATGCCAGAACACAGAGGTGTACAGCCACCGTAAATACCAAAGGTACTTAAAATATGGAAACATAATTACGTATTGAAAATGTTGAGGTTTGATTCAATTCAACTCAAAACCCTACAGTCAGCGAACAAATGCCATAAGATAAGGGGTGTCGAGTCCATTTTCAGGAATGCTCCTACGTCTGTCACGATCGACTTTGCGCATCATCGTTAAATTGAATTCGTAACAAATCGGAAATATTTTTAGGAAGATTATTCCATCGTCTAATCGCATCGTTCAAAAAGCATGTCCAAAAGTAAGCGTTCGTCTTAGCACGGAGCTCGTACAAGGGTTTAGAATATGGTTATGCCTACTTTTAGAGGATTATTAGACACGGAAATATACGAATTGCGAGGAAGGTTAAAGCGTTTAAATAATCCCGTTGATAAAATTTCTCGTCTAGCCCTTAATGAATCCAGATTCAAAGAGTGAAGCATTTCTGTCACACTCGCCGAATATTCGAAATATAATTTTGATCAGTAATTGTGACAGTCGAACATGAAATGAACGTGGATCACTAATCACTTTATTTCCAATAGGAGAAAATATAAATATTTGTTGGTCACCGGACGGTCATACAATCGCAGTTGGTAATAAAGAAGACCTGGTCACTTTCATAGACGTGCGAAGTCACAAGGCAAAGTGCGACGAACAATTTAAGTTTGAAGTAAATGAAATATCTTGGAACAATGACAATGACCTGTTTTTCATGACGAATGGACAAGGATGTATTCATATTTTAAGGTATTTTTTAATCGAATCCCTTAATAAAAATCTCATTTTTTACAACTGCGTTTCATCTTTTTCAGTTATCCAGACCTGCAGCTTCAGCACGTATTGCAAGCCCATCCTGCGAATTGTATATGCATAGAGTTTGACCCAACTGGACAGTATTTTGCTACGGGAAGCGCAGATGCGTTGGTTAGTCTGTGGGATGTTTCTGAATTGGTTTGCGTGCGAACCTTTTCGAGGTAAGTCGGACGTCAGTTTTGATTCGTGAAATGGGAGCTTTGATAATTTTTTAACATGGATCTCAGAGATTTATCCTGAATGCTAGTTCATACTTGCAGATATTTTGGTCTGATTAAAAATGTGTTCTCGGTTTCTGAAAGCAAATTTGCAAAATTTTCCACGTCTTCCGAGGACGAAATTGCAACTTTCTCCCGTTTTTCGAGGACGAATTTGCAAAACTTTTGACATTTTCTGAATGCAAAATCGTCAAATTTTCTATAAAAAAAATTTCAAGCAAATGTGTTTTTAAATTTGTAACATTTTTCTATGTTAATTTTCAAAATTGTCAGATTTTGCAAAATATTTTTATGTGTCGATTTTGCAAAATATGTCAATTTTTGAAATTATCATTGGTCAGGAAAATTTTTTCAAAACCTGGAAAAGTCAGGGAAGTTGAAAATGAAATTTCTGGGGGAACCCTGCAGTTGAATAGTTCTTGTTCATCCAATAAATTTAAAAAGTAAGCCACGTTTATAAATTTGTCCGTAAGAATGACTGCAATGACTGTGGTTGTGTAAATGCGATTTCAACATTTTATTAAGAGCTTCGCAAATTATTTTATTTGGTGATGTAGGCTCGATTGGCCGGTACGAACTATCAGTTTTAGCCACGATGGAAAAATACTCGCATCCGCATCCGAGGATTTGGTGATTGATATTGCTAGCGTTGAAACCGGTGAGTTAAATGCCCAAAGCTTTTTTGCTTCGCGCTCGTGAAATGAGCGATAGCTTCAATGCTTCTTTTTAAACAATTCGTCAAACTTGCGATTTAGGTGAAAAAATCACGGAGGTCCAAGTGGAATCACCCACATTTACCGTCGCTTGGCATCCGAAGAAACATTTGCTGGCGTACGCTTGCGAGGACAAAGACAAATACGATCGGGATCGGGATGCTGGCAGTATCAAGTTGTTCGGTTTGCCTTCAGATTAAAGAAATGTCATCGTTTGGTAGGAAAATTAAAAATTGTTACTTTTTCTAATTATTGTCTTTTTATATCACGTATAAATAACGTTACGAGTGATTTGAAAACGATTTCAATAGTTTAACACGCGGTAAACATAAAAATCTGAAGCATTCTCAGCAAAAGTTGGGGGGAAATTTTGTACCTGGGTATTAGCAAAGTAAAATTTTGTGAAAAATATTATCGCATCTGTAATCTAGAGTATATGTGTCCCTAACTTTAACGTCAATTTAGACCACCTGCATTTAATGATTGGTTGCATGCGAGGAAATGGTTTTAATTCACATTAAAACTACTAAAGGGTCTTTGAATTGGTTGGTGCAAGCGACCATGAGAAGGAACCGTAAAGTACCAAAACTTAAGAATAAAAAAAATCATTTCTACCAGACACTTGGAAGACAATTTTTTCGATAAGAAATATAGTTCTAAGAAATCTACCAAAAACTTACTTTTGGAATTAAAATTTGTGAGTTAAATTTGCAAATTATCTTTCTAAAATTTGCCGATCTTCATTCTTGCACATTTTAAAATTATATAGGAGACAGACACAATACTGAATCAGGGTTCTTCTGTTTTAATCTTTTAACATGCAAAATGACATTATGCGATGATTATATGATAATCCGCGTTAATACTATGCCGAGCAATATAATACGTGCGTGTAAGCATGGATTACCCACAGATAACTTTATTACGAAAATAATTCTCCCCCGTTTGTGGGAAATCCTGCCCTTCAAAACAAAAACAAACGTTAACTCGTAGGAATTATGACAAAATATAGCAAAATAATTTCATCCCCCATCCCTGTTTTAAATATGTTTTTTTCAACAATCAGTGTTGCGATGTGCAAATTTCAGTCCATCGTCAAAATCGTCTTTTGTATGATGTCGATGCACTCTCTCAGTTGATCCTCCGTGATGGACAGAGGAGGAGCGAAACGAATGGTGTCACCGTGAGTCGGTTTCGCCAGTAAGCCATTGTCGCGCAACCTCAAGCACACCTCCCATGCGTTGTATCCTGAAATTTTATGGAAAAATCAAAAATCGTACTCGACGAAGACAAGCGCTCGATGAATTTCTCATAGATAGTCTGAAATGCGGTGAATGAAACTGTGCTTTTCGCTCTAAATACCTACCATGCAGTTTTCTCAAAAACAGTCTCTGAGCTTATTTTTGAGCTCAAAAATTGGGATATTTGAGCTCAAACTATTTCTAAATGCAAAAAAATTTCAATTTTGTCAGTTTCTGGAAAGTTGTACCTCCAAATTCCATATTCTAATGGGATTTTTTGGGGGTAAAAACAGTGTTTTTATTTTTTAAAAAATGTTAGAGAAAATTTTAAAATTCAAAATATTTGAGCTCAAGCAGTTTTTTTAAATGCAAAAAAATGTCAATTTTTGGAAAGTTGACATATTTGTATTCGGATAATGTTGAAATTATTGTAAATTTGCACTCGGAAAAGGCTTCAAATTGTGAAAAATAGTACCCTGAAAAGGTTGAGAATTTTGCCAATTTGTGCTCAGAATCTGTTGAAAGTTGTGAAAATTTCTCCTACTTAGAAACTGTTCAAAATTTTCCGAATCTACAGTATACTCTAAAAGAATTGACAATTTTGGCAAATTTGCGCACGGAAAACGTGGAAAATTTCGCGAGTTTGTCTTCGGAAAGTACAACTTTAAAAATACTGCGTCTTCTTTGAAAAATGGTCATATTTTGTAATATTTTTAAGAATATTCTATCGGGGGGGTTTTGTGTGTGGGGTAAAAACAGTGCTTTTATTTAGAAAATTTTAAGAAAAATATTAGAGAAAATTGTTGATCTTAAAATCCAAGGCATTTTGAACTCAACAGCGTATTCCTAAACCCAAAAACATGCAATTTCCAAATTTTTCCAAAGGTTTTGAATTTCACCGTCCAGATAAAGCATTTCTCAGTGCTAGCTCGAGAAATATGAAGGCTTATACAAATACGGGAAGTTTTTCTGCGAACAGATGGCGTTGCATCAGTACGCATAGGACCATTTTATTCCTGCCGTGCTAGTTGTACCTCAGGGTCATTTCCACGTAAAAAATAAAAACGATATTCATGTAGGTATAAATAGGCAGAAAATGCATTTCAATTCTGGGTGTCTTTGACCTAAATGTTAGCGTAAGAATAGTTTTACTTTTTTTTTTTGAAATCACATCTCTGAGATTCCATTCTACATAGATTCATTTTCGGTGCTGGTGTCAGTTGCAGAGTAAAACTTACTTTCGTTGATGACGATGGCATCCAGAAGTCCTTTACCCCTGACCGTGGACACGATGTCCTTGGGTAGTTTGTTGAGTTCAGCCCTGAGTATTTTTCCCAGCCTTTCCGCATTTTCGTCCAGTCTTTCCTCTTCCAAGACTTGTAGCGAAGCGATGGCCACCCTGGCGGCCAGAGGATTTCCTCCGTACGTGGAGCCGTGTTCTCCGGGCTTGATGCACAGCATCACATCGTCGTCCGCCAAAACGGCCGAAATCTAGGACATTGCGAAATAAAATAAGAAAATGAATCGATATCACGGGACGGGGTAATTCCCCTAGACCTGGAAAAGTCAGGGAGAATCAGGAAAGAATTAATTATTTTTAAAAAGTCAGGGAAGTTCAACGTATTGATGCTGCTACGTGGTTAGCTCGGGGCCCATTTGCAAACTTAAAAAAAAAAATTTCAATACAAATTTACAAAATTTTAAACAATTTCAGAGGACAAATTTGATAAATTTTTAACAGTGCCCAAAGACAAATTTGCAAAATCTGGACTGTTTCCGAAGACAAGCTCGCGAAAATTTCCACGTTTTCCGAACACAAATTTGCAAAATTTTTAATTATTTTCGAGTATACTGTAGATTCGTAAAATTTTGAACAGTTTCCGAGAAAGAGAAATTTTCAACAGATGCTGAGGACAAATTGGCAAAATTCTCAACCTTTTCAGGGTACAATTTAAAAAAATTTACATCCTTTTCCGAGTGCAAATTTGTAATAATTTCCACGTTTTCCGAATACAAATATGTAAAATTTTCGCAAACGTTTCACGTTAATTTAGCAAAATATCGACGCGAAACCCGATTTGCAAAATCGTGGATTACATTGGCATATGTAAATTTTGTCGTTGGTCAGGGAAATTTATTTAAAATCCTGAAAAATTCAGAGAAGTTAAATATGAAAGTTTCGGGGGACCCCTGTTAGTCCTGAGGGTCGAGATGGCCATGATCGATTCCAAACTCACCGGCATTAATCCTCCTGAAAGGGCTTTTCCCAGAGTTACGATGTCCGGCTTGACTTGCTCGTGATCCACGCACAACCACCTAAAACAAATTAAAGATATACTAAGTTTCGTCCCTATAGAATAGGCGTCGATTTGCCTTAGTTCGTTGGCTTACTTTCCAGTCCTGCAAAGTCCAGTCTGCACTTCATCGGCGATCCACAAGACGTTGTATTTGTCGCAAAGGGAACGAATTCCTTGCAAATATCCTTCGTCTGGGACGACCACCCCAGCTTCTCCTTGGATGGGCTCCACCATAAAGGCACACACGTCGGGGTCTTGCAACGCTTTCTGAATTTCAAACCAAATAATTTCAAACTTAGGTTTTCAAAGCTTAAATTTCCAAAGTACAGCGCGTGTATTCCCATTTTTTTTAATCGGGATGATTCCAATTTCTTTTCAAATAGACCCATTAGGAAAAGCATGACGTTTTCAGATAAAATTTTCAACTTATGCATTGATTTTAAAAAAAATCATCTTATTGCTGCGCGTAAATGATGTATTTGATTTTAAATTGGGCATAATTTCAAAGCTATATTGGAAGATAAATTCAATTGAAAGATTGAACTTAGCTGCGAATATCTAGCTTTTGAATTATGCATAAAATGACGTCAATTACCAAGTGGTCATTTTTTGGTCATTTTTCGCCCAAAAAATGACCACTCAAAACCTAGCATAAAATGACGTCAGTCGGTTGGACCTTTATGACGTCATTTTTTTTGGTACTTCTTTTGGTCATTTTGCTACGTGTGCACACTCCTCTAAAAATAATCCCATTTAGTGGTTTGGATTTTGTTACCTCTAAGGCCTGAAGATCGTTATAGGGCACCAATTGAAATCCTGGCATGTATGGTCCGAAGCCTTCGTAAGATTGCGGGTCGGTCGAAGCTGAAATGGCGGCCATTGTCCGGCCCCAGAAATTGCCTTCCGCGAACACGATCTTGGCTTGGTTTTTCTTGATGCCTTTTTGCTCGTAGCCCCACTTGCGGGCCAGTTTGCACGCCGTTTCGCACGCTTCCACCCCTAGATATATTCAAACAAAAATTCGCAAAATTAATATTATACGAGAATCTGTCTTTCCTAATTTTTGAACAGTGCAGCGTAGGTATGCTCGTAAGTCGCACACTTTTGCTTAATTGTCATCGAGGAAATTAAAGTTTACGAAAAAGCAGATAAAGTCGTGAAGTCGCGTCACTTCGAGACTTCCGAAGTACGATTCTTAAAACTTATCTGAGTGCTCCCTAAATGAATGACTTATTTGGAAAAAGTCAGGGAAATTAACGTTTTAATGTTGTCACGATCCAAAATTAATGCTTCTAAGTGGTTTAATAGGATATACTAACAAAAAAATTTAACCTATTCCGAGGACAGATTTGCAACAAAAATTACATCAATTTTTTCACGCTACTTCTGTGAAATTTTCGCAATTTTCCTACGTTAATTTTCAAACGTGTTCACAATTGTCATTAGTAAATTTTGCGAAATATTGAATATATTGTCTCGTGTAGCTTTTTCTAAATCGTGGATAACATTGGCACGGTCATTGGTCAGGGAAATTTATTTAAAAACCAAGAAAAGTCAGGGAAATTATATTTGAAATTTTCTGGGGGAACCCTGGTGAATGTCGTACAATCATGGCCGAGTACAATAAACTCGCTGGTGTTTCGATTGTCATTATTCTTATACAAATTTAAGAAATCTTTTGTTTCCGCTTCCATAATTCGAGCTATCAGAAAAGTGATTTGGATTTTGGAGGTCACGGAGGCTGCCAGATGGGATAATCTGCGCATACACCATCCATTTATTACATCATTTTCTCGATCGATGCTCGGGGTGAAAATGGCCATTGTTACGGCATTGATCTATACGTTGACTAATGCTAATCTTAGACAATGTTCTCTGATCTGCAAAGGCGTATACATTTTGTTTTGCGTCACATGGATTGTTTAGTGGAAGGCCATGAGGCCCGAAACTAGAATTAGGTGCATCCACCTAAAGGCCATAGTCAATTGCACCCTTTCAGAAGATGTCTTCGATGCTACTTACTAGATCAGTTTAATCAGGCTACCCCCATACCTGGAAAAGCTATGACAGGGTACCCCCAGACCGGGAGAAGTCAGGGAAGAATGACTCGTTTTGAAAAAGTCAGGGAAATTCAACGTAGTCGAGTACAAATTTGCAAAACTTCCTACGATTTCCAAGGACAAAATTGCAAAATTCTCCACGTTTTCCGTGGACAAATTTGTAAAATTTTCCGAGTACAAATTTGCTAAATTTTCCACGTTTTTCTAGGACAAATTTGTAAAATTCTCCACGTTTTCCGAGAACAAATTTGCAAAATTCCCCAGTTTTCTGAGTACAAATTTGCAAAATTGTCCACGTTTTCCGAGTTTTCTGCGTACAAATTTGCAAAATTTTCTACGTTTTGCGAGGACCATTCCGAGACCATGACATTTTCAAAATGGTCATTTAGTAAATTTTGAAAAATATTTTCCTGTGTCGATTTTGCTAAATATATGTCAATTTTTGACATTATCATTGGGTGGGGGAATTTTTTTTGTTGTAAAATCTTGAAAATATTTTCACGCTACTTTCGTAAAATTTTCAAAACTTTTCCTACGTTAAATTCGAAAATTTCCAAACACACTTTTCCTACGTTTTTAATTTTGAAAAATGTTCTCAATTGTCGTTAGTAAATACTGCAAAATTGAATATTGCCCTGCGTAGCTTTCGCGGAACCGTGGATAACATCAATATGTCAATTTTGACACGGTCATTATAAAGTGAAATTTGTTTAAAAACTTGGAAAAGTCAGGGTAGTTGAATTGGACATTTCTGAATTTTACCTAGCAAATTAATAATAATTTTGGGACAATTTTATATTTTCAACAACAACAACAAAATGATCAGATTAGAAGTCCCGAATCCCCTTCGAGGACTCACCCGTGTTCATGGGCAACACCTTGTCGTAGCCGAAAAGTCTGGTGATGAACTCTTCGTATTCGCCCAACAAGTTGTTGTAAAAGGCCCTGGAGGTAAGGGTTAGGATTTCCGCCTGTTTCTGCATGGCGTTGACTATCTTGGGATGACAGTGGCCTTGGTTAACGGCGCTGTAAGCGCTGAGGAAATCGTAGTATCTCTTGCCATCCACATCCCATACGTAGACACCTGGTTGAGAAAAAAAAGAAACAAGTTCAAACCCACTCGTTAATCGCTGACATTGAAATGGCGAGCAATCGCCTGATCAAGGCAATCGTATATTTAATTGACCTCTCCTTCCGGGGAATGTGCCGAGTCACACCAATTACTAGCAATATGTAACAAGTTGATGATCGATGGCGAGCTTACGAAAATCTTTAGCACCGAATAAATTTGACATTGGTGCGGAGCAGATGCACTCGTGTCAAAATGTTTAAATGCTTGAAGAGGCTTTTCTGTCGTGAGAAAAGCAGTTCGCGTCTTATTTGAGATGTCATCAGCAACTTATCGGACGATAAAACGAGTATAAATTTTTAAAAATGTAAGAACATATGACAGTGAAGTGAGTGCTGAATTTACTACGTTTTATGAGAACGTAAGAGGAGTTCGTCGGGCGAAGAGGGTGTCCTAGTGGTCTTAGAGCAGCAATTTCAAGGTTTTATGGGGAAAATATATGTCAGAATTCGTAGCGAATAGGGCAGGATTCCCCCAGATCTGGAAAACCTGGAAAAGTCAGGAAACTTGAAAATGCCTGGAAAAGTCAGGGAAGAATGGCTAATTTTGAAAAAGTTAGGGAAATTCAACGTATAGTCATACATGTTCATATACAATCCAAAATTAATGCTTCTACATGGTTAGCTAAGGACTCATTTTCCGAGTAGAAATTTGCAAAATTCTCCAGGTTTTCCGCATTTTTAAACATTTTTCTATGTTAGTTTTCATAGTATTTCTTAATTTTAGTATTGCAAAATATGTCAAACATGACATTGATCAGGGAAATTTTTTAAAAACCTGGAAAAGTCAGGGAAGTCCGAGTGGTCCAATATCGACGGATGGTTTTTCGAAAACTTTTTTTGTTTTTTTGTGCCTAAATTACAGAATTTTCGAAATACGTGTTTTCATGGATAAATTTACTCATTTTCAATTTCAAACGAGTGATCTAAGTGCAGCAATTTCAATTCAAAGTTTTAGGAAAAAACTGTTCGAATTCGTTGCGAAGAGGGTGTCCTAGTGGTCCAATATTAATGGCTTAAAATACGATATTTTCGAAATCCAGTACTGCGTGATTTTATAGATGAATTTTCCCATTTTTAAAAATTTAATCACGAGTTCATTTTAAATCGATAGGAAATCTCATTGAACTTATTGTTATTATTTTAATGATCGCGTGGTTAATACTAAAAATAAATATTTTCGAAATACTGCGTGTTTTTATGAATTTTCCCATTTTTAAATTTTATCGCGAGTTCATTTTAAATTGATTTTAAATTGATGGAAAATTTCATTGAACTTTTAAAAATTCAAAAATCTGTTCTTTAAAAAATATATCACGTAGATAATAAAGAAAATTTGATTTGGTAAAATAAATATGGAGAGTAGTTACTTCTATCAGAAAAACCTCAAAGAATTTTGATATTTTGAGAAAATGTAAGAAATCGTTGCCAAAGGGGTGTTTCTTTTTTTAACATTTCAAGTTCAACTCCATGTAGGGAAGAAGGCTAGGTCACAAACGCTTGCCGACCATCACTGCAGGGGGCAGAGGCCTTGACAATGGACACGAGCGGCAAATGTCAAAGGCGACTTTAGATTAGGTTGACCCCTAGACTAATTGTTATAGCTAACGGACAAGTTCCTGGAAGCAGGGAACTGTCCCAGATTACTCTTTGCACATGGCCTCTACCAGTCTTGTGAGTCTACCCATGGCATGGACTGTGATGAACTGACCAAGCTGGCAAGCTTGGACGCATACCACTTATGGGAAATGAAGAATTGGACACGCGGGGGAAAATATGTCTTGATCAACTTATTTTCAGGTAAGAGACTTTTTGTAACTTTCATCGAAGCTCCCTAAAAGATAAAAGTAATAGTATAGGCTTTTTGCGCTACTTGATTTTTTTCGTTATCCACCTCACCTCGATTTATCACTGTCCGAAACTGCGTATTTTCTAGTATTTTCTAGTAACTCTTGATACCCATTATTTCGTACAATTTCGATTAATTTCCACAATTTCTGGTCAAAAACAATCCCAATGAAGCTGTTTGGATGCCCGTGCAATTTATTCGAATTAAAATATAACGTTTAGTCCTAAAAAATCAACATTTTCGTTAAAAACTAGGAATTGGGAAAGTTCGCTTCCCCCACTTCATTTTAAAACCTTCCATTTTTATTTCGAAACTGCCATTCGATTTTTTTCATTAATTTTTCGTCTTTCGAAGTTTTCATTAATTTAACATCAATTATCAGCATTTTATTTGACGCCTGACATTACTTTCGGAAATCATGTAAAGGAGTGGGACCGAAAACTTAAAGTTTACGGAGATTGTCGAATTTTGCATTTTTTTTTTAATTCAAACTAAACGTATCGCCCTTTTCTGCGAATTCCAATCGAAACAGACCCCCCAAATTGCGAAGTTATCTATTACTAGCTCCAGTTTATAAAATGTCACACCCTGATGTGAAATTGACCATTGACGGGCAGGGGGGTGAACACCGTGAATAGGATGAAATCTGACACTGCAGCGTCGTTAACTGTTTTTAAACTGGTCAGGTCGGTTTAGTTTCGGGGAAGGGGAAGTGGAAGTTCGGACAGCGCGAGGACCATCTGTGGATCGCTCCATTTGAACTTTCCATGGTTTCATGCTCTTAATCTCGCTGGATTAGCGGTGGAAAAGTAGGAAATAGACCAGTTCGCAAATCGGTATATTTTACAAGTTGCTGGTAATTAAGTTTATTAATATTTTTAGCTCACTAACGGAAAACTGGTTCCTTCATTTTGGAATTATTTTTAAAGAGTTGGCGATACTGTCGCAGAAGCAGTGGTTGGAAAAAGAAAATGGCGCATCACATGGTCGGCTACTATAACGGGAGCGCCATGACGGTTGTGTTATCCTCAACAAAAAGGTACACATTTTGCAAACACGTATTATCACGTGAGTATTATCGAGCTAAACTGCTAACTTTAATTTTTTTGATTGATTATGACACTATACGCGGCGTAGTTCTATGTAGAGTAAATCTATTTTCGGTGAAGGAATCACATCGTATTAAGCTGTGGGTTTCCACTACGTTTTCGCGCCATTTTCGCAGAAAAAAAGTTTCTATTTTCCGCACTCTCGCACTCCGCATTAAGTTTTTAAAGTTTGGCAGATTATGACGTTATTTTATTCTTTAAAATAAAAGGCGAAAACACGCCTTGTTAGTAATATGATCATCGAAATAAGTATGTCGAGAAAAACGTAAAATTAATTATTCTAAATTTCCCACGGTCGGTTGCATTAACGGTACGCTGTTATTAGATTTCATCGAAAAATATTATTTTCTACCGTGATTAGAGGTATATGTAGGCCTACGTGTAAATTATCCTAAAGTCTGTTTCAGATGACGTGTATAATAACCCTATTTTCCGTTGTTCAACGCGGCTGACGTCATCGTGTCCATGACGTCACTGAACCCTAAAGAGCAAAAGCGCTTTAAAACATTTTTTTTAAGCGAACGACGTAGTACGTTGAAAGCCGCTTAATCCGATCAGCATCTTCAGAACGAATTTTTTCCTATAGTACCATGCATATGTTTTTTTGTTTTTTTAAAAAAAAAGCCGCTAAATTCAATAAAATCTTTTTCGGAAGTCATCTTTACAAATTGTTCCACGATTTCTCGAGGATAAATTTGCAACATTTCCCACAGATTCTGAAGAGAAATTGGCAAACTTCTGAACCTCTTCAGAGTATAAAATTTACGTTTTTCCAGTACAAATTTGCAAAACTCTACATTTTTCGAATACAATTTTTTTAAAGTTTCAGACGTCTGAATGGGGGGGAGGTCCTGATTGGCCGGTCACAATGGGGGTAGGGGGGAGTCCAATTTTGGGAAAATTTTCTGGACTTCCTGCCAACGTGAAAGCGATCACGCGACCATTGTTTTGGTCGAGAATTTATTTGCTAACTTTTCACTCACTGAATCTATAGAACAGCGGAGGGAACAATTAAATGGTTTCATTCTTCAAAATATGCTTAATTCACTAATTCAAATTATTTTGTAATAACAGTTTAATGAATGTTTATTCATTTTAGAAAAATATCATTGTGGATTGGATATTGAGATGATTTTTCCAGGATGTGAAGGTATGTGATCTGCCTTTATATTAAGCTGATTTTTGGAAATAGTATTCACAATAGGCGTGTCCCTAGGTTGACCTGACACCTCCATGCACGATCGGACCATCCCTTAATCTGATAAATGAAATCAAATTTTTAACTAATTAATTATTATAAAACTGATGTCCGATTCAAATGTCCGGCATCATTTACCTTAATGTTTCGGAACATTTAGTCTTTTCCCAATCAATAATTCTGAAATTTGATTTATTTTTCTTCCCCTTGGGGGATGGGCCGATCCTGGAGATAGTGCAATGCCAGGCCAACCCATGGCAGGGGTGGAGCGAGCTCCTAAACGCCCCGCCTATTTCCAAAAATCAGTTTAATCTACTGGCCCCTCAATGAGGGGCGTATCAGAAGTTAAGCTGATAAGAACAGATACTACACTTTGATCTTAGCTCAATGAGCCGAGAAGCGATACCTTTTCAAATCTCAAGCGATCTAAAGTCATGACTTCTGTCAAGGATGACGGGGCGCAGGACCTCTCGGAAAACCTAAAATTTTAATAGAAATCGGCTGAAATATGCAGATTTTAGATATAGAACCGCTTAAGCGCTGTATTTGTGACATTTATGACAAGTTTCCGCCTTGAAAAGTTACGAATATTTTCGTAAATATCAAGAAAACAATCGTCGAGTTTGCGAAAGTGCTCAGTCACGTGGTAGGAATCCAACTAATGAGGGCTAGCGTGTCATCCTGCGCTTTGTCAGACTCGACTGGGAACGCCCTCTTTTGCGCTAAGCATTCGGAGGCGTGGCTAGTGACCGTCGGAAAGACACGCCCCTAGCAGTGGGCGGTGAAAAGAGCAGATGGGCACGTAAGCGCTCATTGGTTTATTTTTAAGACCCCATTTTTTAAAAGCGTTTCAATTGTACAGGGTGTCTCAGACATGCGCTGCATTCTGAAAATGTGAAATTTTTTTGTCTATTGATACCACGATAGTTAGAGCGTATAATTTTCATTTTAAACGATAATCTTCAGT